>CM039513.1:30233265-30245765 GCA_022432975.1 Begonia masoniana | reverse complement strand
CCTGACGCACCACCTTTATAAATAACTCCTAAAAAATGTTTAAATAAAACACTCTAAGAAACAGTAAATTAAATAAAACTATAAACATACTTACAGTTGATGAAGAATGTCCGCGTAGTGGCTGTGCAGTCGAGCAGTCTACAGAACCGATTTTAAAACCCGGTAGCTCTGATACCATAACTGTCACGACCCTAATACTGTACCCTTATTTACCCTTATTTTACCTTACAAATTTTTCATTTTCCTTTATCCTTAGCATTTATGCGGAAAACAATTTAATAAGACAATTTAAAATCACTTACATAAATAAATTAAAACAATTACAAAACAATTATTTAAACCAATACGTACCCAAACACCTACAAAATACAACCTCAAAACCGACTCGAAACACAACTATACAAAGTACATTTTCATGAAAACGAACTGCATGGTTCCGTTTAAAAGTGTGACATATCCTCCTGTTTACAAAGAAAATACCAAGCAGTTCTATACCATTCAAATAACTGAATTAACAAAAACGCTTTATAAATAGTTTGCCTAATCCTCTGCACATCAATCTATCAGAATACCAACCTATCAACTATCATCAAACAATCCCATAAAACTTTACAAAAACAGTTTATAAAACAGGTTCCAATGAAAACGTTTAAAACATCGAATATGAATCTAACACCTAACCAGATCCAAGCATCCTATAATTTCTATACAAATGTGTCCCACACTCTCAAAATCTATACATACTGTCCCCACGGGTCAGGTAAGCGTCGACTGCGCCAGCACACTCCGCGAGCCATCCTCCGTCAACTGCCATCACTCCTCGGGTGGAGGGATCTCGTAGTCACCTGTAACGGGATCACCTACACCATACAGACATCTATGAGATAAAAATCTCAGTAAGCTTTAGTAAATGCAAATGCGTGCTGTGCATATGAATCTGTAAATCATGCATTGTTTTCTTTACTTTACTTTACTTTACTTTACTTTGCTTTGCTTTGCTTTGCTCTGCTATAAACTATATACCGATTTCTTTACTTTGCTTTGCTATAAACTGTATACCGATTTCTTTGCTTTACTTTGCTATAAACTGTATACCGATGGGCCATTTAAACTATATACCGAAGGGTCATTTAAACTTTTCTTTACTTTGCTTTGCTTTGCTTTGCTATAAACTGTATACCGACGGGCCATTTAAACTATATACCGAAGGGTCATTCTTTCTTTGCATTTACTTTAAAACATCGTGCAGAAATTCATTTTTCATGATCTTTAAAAACACGTGATGCATGAGCAGATATGAACATAAACTAAACAACCAACATGCATACCATCAAGACCAAATTAGAATAACCTATAACAATTATAAACCTATCTACCCAACCAAAGCAATTTAAAACAAACAATCCATTGAGATCCTCGACGCTACATCGAAGTACGGTGTAGGCCAATCGGCCAGAGAAGATCACGAGAACTTACCTCGCGTCCGTTGCAGCTTAAGCTCCGTCCACGAGCGTTATTTGTCTGAGGCAAAACCACAACAATTATCAATATCACGTGTTTAAACTCCTAATCGTTCGAATTCAACAAAACCTTAACTAAGGAATTTTCCTAAAATATTAACCTAACTAATCGAAGTATTTAAACAACGATTAACGCTCGATAGTTTAAAATCACAATTAACGAGTTTTCCTAAAAACCCGAAAATTCTCAAATTTAACATTTCTCGCAATTCACTCTAACGCCGTCCAATAACGTTCAATACGTCCTTTATATCGTTAATTACTATAAACCTATCAATTTCGGACCCTAATTTGGGTTCGGTAAAAACCGATCCGAAACTTCGAACGCGCGTAACTTTCGCGTCGGTTATCGGAATCGAACGATTCCAGCGGCCACGCGCTCCTCTAATAACCTATTTTAATCTGCCAAAAGGAATTTTAAAACAATCGACCGTAGCTAGGTCAATTGCAGCAAAACCCGAATCTGCCCTAAACTGGGAATTTCACCATTTTCGGTTTTTCATCAATTCTCATCAATTTCCTCACCAATCAACCCTAATTAGCCTCAATTAGCCTAAACAAACCGAAATCACGAGGCAACACACCGAAAACCGAAATCCCCCAATTCGGGACTCTCAGATTTTCGCTCAAATTGAGCACAACACGGCCAGGCGACCTTCGCCGGCCTAAGCCCGGTCATTTGACGCCGAGGCTAGCCAAAAATGGCCGGTGATCGGAGCTCAATCGAGCTCGACACCCTCGGCCTCCAAAAGAACCAAAAACAGGGCGAAGAATCAATTACCGTTCGGTTCGTGCGCGAGACGGGCCGGAGATCGCACGTCGCCGTCGTCTGCCTGAGAACGGCGAGAAATCGCCGGCGTTGGCTGTCGGAGGGGCGTCGCTCGTCTCTGTCGTCGGGCTGTCGTCAGGAGCTCGGGTCGCGGTGAGAACAGAATGGCTTCGAGCCATTCTGTTTTCTTTTAATTAAAATTAGATTTTAATTTTAATTTTATTTATTTCATTATTTGTTTTAATTAGTTTATTTATTTATTGAACGTCACTACCTCTCATGTTTTCAACCGTTTCGAATTTCTTATTTCACCAATAAATCCAACTTATTATCTGGGTTCTATTAAAACTGTCCGTTCACAAATCGGACCTCGTTTACTATTTTTACTAAACGTCATTTATATTACGAAAAGCGTATTTACTCGGAATATATCGATATTATCCCGAAATTCCTTAAATTTCTTTAAAATTCCTATTATTGTTAGGATCGTCTTGACGCTTTCTTTTCGTAAAACGGACCTGATTTGACATATTTACAAAATGCATCCTATATTAAAATAATAATATCCTCAAAAATCCCGTACGAGTCGGATATTACAAGCATTCACTCAACATACACAAAACTCTCACTTTCATTAATAACGATCTTGAGTGTATTTCATCCACTACCAATACGTCAAAACATATTATCAAGTCCGTAAACGACTTCGAAGCTCAATTCGACAAACTATAATCCATTCCAATTAACAAAACGCTTTTAGGCAATTCATCAAACACTTTATGTGCATAGATTTTTATTCTCCAATCCCCTCCAATCCAACATCTATTTTCAACGATTTCAAAGGCCTATACGTTAACCCCATAACGTCTACTGTAACATGTCATTTCTTTTCGTAAAACGGACCTGATTTGACATATTTACAAAAATGCCATCCTATATTAAAATAATAATATCCTCAAAAATCCGTACGAGTCGGATATTACAAGCATTCACTCAACATAACAAAACTCTCACTTTCATAATAACATCTTGAGTGTATTTAATCCACTACCAATAATCCAACTTATTATCTGGGTTCTATTAAAACTGTCCGTTCACAAATCGGACCTCGTTTACTATTTTTACTAAAACGTCATTTATATTACGAAAAGCGTATTTACTCGGAATATATCGATATTATCCCGAAAATTCCTTAAATTTCTTTAAAATTCCTATTAATTGTTAGGATCGTCTTGACGCTTTCTTTTCGTAAAACGGACCTGATTTGACATATTTACAAAAATGCCATCCTATATTAAAATAATAATATCCTCAAAAATCCGTACGAGTCGGATATTACAAGCATTCACTCAACATAACAAAACTCTCACTTTCATAATAACATTTAGTTCTTTGAAATTTTCTTATTCACCAAATATTCAATAATTCCTAGGGCTTCTAATGAACTTTCTGCTCGTAAGACAGGCTTAAATTTTTTCAATTCCCCATTTTCGAGCATATAATTAAAAACTGAAACACCAAAAATCTCGGGTGTTACATCCTACCCACCTTAATAAAATTTTGTCCCAAAAATTTGCTTAGACTTAAAGGTCTCTTTATCTCTTGACCCTTTCAAGTGTTATCTAACTCCCCTACTCCCATGTTCATTCTATTCGAAGCTACGTAATCCCGTCCCCAGTTGTCGAACTCCATTTACTCAAGATCCCTCCCTTTTATCCTCAAATGTAACTTTCATGACTACCCACATTCCGCTCGAGTTGTCCAACTTAAATATCTATTAACCTCAAATACTATCAAACCCCTAAGCTCAACCATTGATTCGCTTTAACCTTAAATCGTTTCCTAAATCATTGGTTACAACTTCGTTGATTACAAGTTGTACCGTTGAACTTTACTGACTTAGCCTTGACTCTAAGTTTACTTGAACAATCTTTATGCTAATCCCCACTCTCCTTATTCGACATACTCAAATTTCTTTACTTACCCTTTTCCTAAATCCGTCCAAAATCCAAAATATAATCTAACCGCCCTGTTTCTGGGAACATAATTCTTCCAAACCATTATCCCCCTTTTTATCTGACATCGCACAGTTCATACTTTCCTCACCCATGAACTAATAATTACATGGCGGTATTTAGTCATACATTCCATGGTATGAACCTCCTATTTAAGCTAACATCCACATTTCTCAGTCAATGATTTTTCTAAATATCTAACAGTCCTCGAGTTGAAATTTACATGTAACGCCCGAGTTATCTGAATCTGGTTCGCTACACATAATACTGAACCGAACTATAAGATTTTTTAGATAATTCTAAAGCTTCACTTAACGGATGAAATTTGACATTTTACAAGGTAAATACTAAAAACTCGCAGCGGAAAAATCATTTGAGCAGAACAGAGTTAAACAAAACTTTAAAACAATGTTTGAATAATCAGTAAAATATTAAGAGGTAATTCGACCAGAAGAAGTGAAGACTTAAGTGTGAAATAATTAGAATCCAAAGTCAAACACTTCTCCGTCCCTAAACACAAAAGCCTGCTTCTCACATCTTTCGGTCACTAAACGACAAAAAGACTTCTTCTCACTCTTCCGGTCACTAAACAACAAAAAGACTTCTTCTCACATCTTCCGGTCACTAAACAACAAAAAGACTTCTTCTCACATCTTCCGGTCACTAAACAACAAAAAGACTTCTTCTCACATCTTCCGGTCACTAAACAACAAAAAGACTTCTTCTCACATCTTCCGGTCACTAAACAACAAAAAGACTTCTTCTCACATCTTCCGGTCACTAAACAACAAAAAGACTTCTTCTCACATCTTCCGGTCACTAAACAACAAAAAGACTTCTTCTCACATCTTCCGGTCACTAAACAACAAAAAGACTTCTTCTCACATCTTCCGGTCACTAAACAACAAAAAGACTTCTTCTCACATCTTCCGGTCACTAAACAACAAAAAGACTTCTTCTCACATCTTCCGGTCACTAAACAACAAAAAGACTTCTTCTCACATCTTCCGGTCACTAAACAACAAAAAGACTTCTTCTCACATCTTCCGGTCACTAAACAACAAAAAGACTTCTTCTCACATCTTCCGGTCACTAAACAACAAAAAGACTTCTTCTCACATCTTCCGGTCACTAAACAACAAAAAGACTTCTTCTCACATCTTCCGGTCACTAAACAACAAAAAGACTTCTTCTCACATCTTCCGGTCACTAAACAACAAAAAGACTTCTTCTCACATCTTCCGGTCACTAAACAACAAAAAGACTTCTTCTCACATCTTCCGGTCACTAAACAACAAAAAGACTTCTTCTCACATCTTCCGGTCACTAAACAACAAAAAGACTTCTTCTCACATCTTCCGGTCACTAAACAACAAAAAGACTTCTTCTCACATCTTCCGGTCACTAAACAACAAAAAGACTTCTTCTCACATCTTCCGGTCACTAAACAACAAAAAGACTTCTTCTCACATCTTCCGGTCACTAAACAACAAAAAGACTTCTTCTCACATCTTCCGGTCACTAAACAACAAAAAGACTTCTTCTCACATCTTCCGGTCACTAAACAACAAAAAGACTTCTTCTCACATCTTCCGGTCACTAAACAACAAAAAGACTTCTTCTCACATCTTCCGGTCACTAAACAACAAAAAGACTTCTTCTCACATCTTCCGGTCACTAAACAACAAAAAGACTTCTTCTCACATCTTCCGGTCACTAAACAACAAAAAGACTTCTTCTCACATCTTCCGGTCACTAAACAACAAAAAGACTTCTTCTCACATCTTCCGGTCACTAAACAACAAAAAGACTTCTTCTCACATCTTCCGGTCACTAAACAACAAAAAGACTTCTTCTCACATCTTCCGGTCACTAAACAACAAAAAGACTTCTTCTCACATCTTCCGGTCACTAAACAACAAAAAGACTTCTTCTCACATCTTCCGGTCACTAAACAACAAAAAGACTTCTTCTCACATCTTCCGGTCACTAAACAACAAAAAGACTTCTTCTCACATCTTCCGGTCACTAAACAACAAAAAGACTTCTTCTCACATCTTCCGGTCACTAAACAACAAAAAGACTTCTTCTCACATCTTCCGGTCACTAAACAACAAAAAGACTTCTTCTCACATCTTCCGGTCACTAAACAACAAAAAGACTTCTTCTCACATCTTCCGGTCACTAAACAACAAAAAGACTTCTTCTCACATCTTCCGGTCACTAAACAACAAAAAGACTTCTTCTCACATCTTCCGGTCACTAAACAACAAAAAGACTTCTTCTCACATCTTCCGGTCACTAAACAACAAAAAGACTTCTTCTCACATCTTCCGGTCACTAAACAACAAAAAGACTTCTTCTCACATCTTCCGGTCACTAAACAACAAAAAGACTTCTTCTCACATCTTCCGGTCACTAAACAACAAAAAGACTTCTTCTCACATCTTCCGGATTAGTTCCCTTAAAAACTGTTCAGATCCCCCTGTGAAATTGGGAGTTGGATCAGTTTTCCCAAAGTCATACATCCTCTCTCTCGATTAAAGGGCGGATTAGTTCCCTTAACAACTGTTACAGTCTGTCATTCCTTACCATGCCATTGCATGTAAATTCATTTTCGCATACTTTCAAAATATAATGCATGACATATAAACACATTCAAGCAAACATAATCCTACTTTTTTGTGATGTAGGCCCGAAGGCACAAGCATACTACACTTACCTAGCTCTCCTGTAAATGCTCGGTTTCAAACTACTTCAGAAGTTTTGTTCACCTAAGTCATAAACAGAATATTAATTAGATTTCTACTAAACCTCATTCTAATATATCAAGAAATCTAGGGAAACTAGTTTGGAAGCTTAGTTTGTTGTACATTCCCGATTTACCACAAAACCCAAACTAGCTTACCCATACGGCATTCACAAAAACTCACATTTATACCCTCTCCAATCATCGATAGCTACTAGTACAGCAAGAAATTGAAATAGGGCTCACCTAGTTTGGAGAAGATTTGAGTAGAAGAATCGCCTAGGGAGCTCTGCTGCTTGAGCTGAAGGCCGAAAGAGAGAAAATAGGGAATAGTGGCCGCTACAGTGCATTAAACCCAAAACCTCTTTCCTTAAATACGTTATCCACTTTTAAATTTCCAATTACTCATATGCCCTTGCCTAGTCATCCATTAACCCTACCTTCATTATTTCCATTTAAAGTGTGCCATTAATTGAAAAAAGAATTCAGAATTGGTTCGATAGAACCGGGTGTTACAATCTACCCTCCTTAAAAAAATTTTGTCCTCAAAATTCAGTACCTGAATAATTCTGGATGTTGGTCCATCATGTCTTGTTGGCGTTCCCAGGTTGTCTCCTCTAGGTTCTGGTTGCGCCATAAGACTTTTACTAGTAGAACCTCCTTGTTGCGTAATACCTTCACTGCATAATCTAAGATCTTTACTGGTTTCTCCTCATAAGCAAGAGTAGGATGAATTTTAATGTTCTGGTGTTCCACAATTTGATATGGATCCCTTATGCACTTCTTCAACATAGAAACATGGAACACACTGTGTATCCCCTCCATAGAAGCCAGTAGCTACAACTGATAGGATGCTATCCCAACTCTCTTCAGAATAGTGAACGGTCCAGTAAATCTGGGGTTCAACTTACCTCTCTTCCCGAATCTCACAACTCCTTTAAATGGTAATACCTTGAGGAAAACATCATCAATTACCTCAAACTCCAATTCTATACGTCTCTTATCAGCATAACTCTTCTGTCGGCTTTGAGCTGTCAAAATCCGCTAGCGGATGAGGGCAACCTTCTCAATAGTTTGTTGCACGATGTCAGGACCAAGCAACTGTGCTTCACCAACTTCGTCCCAATATAAAGGAGATCTGCATTTACGTCCATACAATGCTTCATACTGTGACGACCCCAACCCGATCAGGGCCGCCACGGACTTGCCGTGACATAATCATTACCTAAGCCCTCGTATTTTTCGCATAAACTTTTTCATTTTTACTTTAAACATAACCCAAAACCCTTAAACAAACTAACCCTAACATAACCTTAACTTTAAACTCTCGTAACCACGTAAATTTTTCTTTTTATATCACTCATAACGTTTCGACTTCTAAACCATTAAATTGAAGTCTCGGATTGTTGAAATCCCTTAAAATCACTCATTCCTCGATCATCAAAACATGACACTAATATAACCTACAATTTCAGAAAAATTCAAGAAAACGAACTGCATGGATCGCTCTAAAAATCGAGCTTATCCTTACCTGTTAAAAATAACCCAAGCAGTTCCAGTATATTTCTAAAATTAAGACTCTACATTCTAAACAATCTACTACCACTACATATACATCAAACTCGACTATTCATACATTTTTCTATCAAACATCTAATCCACATACTTAAACATTTCATACTTTTCACAAACAACACCCAATCAAATCCTTAAAACAAACATCGAGCATAAACACAAGCTTTCCTAAAACATCACAAGGACATACATTAACGAATAATTCGAAATAGTACTACTCCAAACCTATATCCTCTATAAAATTTTCTGAATATTAAACTTAAAATATACACCCTAAAATCCCTCACATTTTAACATTTAATACAAGTTCACATTAATTACCCAAAATCGCTCGGAGCACAACCATAGACATCAGACCTTGCCAAAACACACCCCCGTCGCCACGAGCACCTTCCGTCAACCACCTATTCTTCGTCAATCGAGAGGAACTCTCACCTGTCACCTACATCATGCAACATAAACAGTAAGCCTAATGCTTAGTAAGGGGATGCACTATATGAATTTAAAACATTTACTTAACATATGCAGTTTCTATAGTTTCATCGTACATAATCATTCGTCGTTCATCGTTCATATTCATTTCGTTTCGTTTCGTTTCGTTTCGTTTCGTTTCGTTTCGTTTCATCGTTCATATTCATTTCGTTTCGTTTCATCGTTCATATTCATTTCGTTTCGTTTCGTTTCGTTTCGTTTCATCGTTCATATTCATTTCGTTTCGTTTCGTTTCGTTTCGTTTCGTTTCATCGTTCATATTCATTTCGTTTCGTTTCGTTTCGTTTCGTTTCGTTTCGTTTCGTTTCGTTTCGTTTCGTTTCGTTTCGTTTCGTTTCGTTTCGTTTCATCGTTCATATTCATTTCGTTTCGTTTCGTTTCGTTTCGTTTCGTTTCGTTTCGTTTCGTTTCGTTTCGTTTCGTTTCGTTTCGTTTCGTTTCGTTTCGTTTCGTTTCGTTTCGTTTCATCGTTCATATTCATTTCGTTTCGTTTCGTTTCGTTTCGTTTCATCGTTCATATTCATTTCGTTTCGTTTCATCGTTCATATTCATTTCGTTTCGTTTCGTTTCGTTTCGTTTCGTTTCATCGTTCATATTCATTTCGTTTCGTTTCGTTTCGTTTCGTTTCGTTTCGTTTCGTTTCATCGTTCATATTCATTTCGTTTCGTTTCGTTTCGTTTCGTTTCGTTTCGTTTCGTTTCGTTTCGTTTCATCGTTCATATTCATTTCGTTTCGTTTCGTTTCGTTTCGTTTCGTTTCGTTTCGTTTCGTTTCGTTTCATCGTTCATATTCATTTCGTTTCGTTTCGTTTCGTTTCGTTTCGTTTCGTTTCGTTTCGTTTCGTTTCGTTTCGTTTCGTTTCGTTTCGTTTCGTTTCGTTTCGTTTCGTTTCGTTTCGTTTCGTTTCGTTTCGTTTCGTTTCGTTTCGTTTCGTTTCGTTTCATCGTTCATATTCATTTCGTTTCGTTTCGTTTCGTTTCGTTTCGTTTCGTTTCGTTTCATCGTTCATATTCATTTCGTTTCGTTTCGTTTCGTTTCGTTTCGTTTCGTTTCGTTTCGTTTCGTTTCGTTTCGTTTCGTTTCGTTTCGTTTCGTTTCATCGTTCATATTCATTTCGTTTCGTTTCGTTTCGTTTCGTTTCGTTTCGTTTCATCGTTCATATTCATTTCGTTTCGTTTCGTTTCGTTTCATCGTTCATATTCATTTCGTTTCGTTTCGTTTCGTTTCGTTTCGTTTCGTTTCATCGTTCATATTCATTTCGTTTCGTTTCGTTTCGTTTCGTTTCATCGTTCATATTCATTTCGTTTCGTTTCGTTTCGTTTCGTTTCGTTTCGTTTCGTTTCGTTTCGTTTCGTTTCGTTTCATCGTTCATATTCATTTCGTTTCGTTTCGTTTCGTTTCGTTTCGTTTCGTTTCGTTTCGTTTCGTTTCGTTTCGTTTCGTTTCGTTTCGTTTCGTTTCGTTTCGTTTCGTTTCGTTTCGTTTCGTTTCGTTTCGTTTCGTTTCGTTTCGTTTCGTTTCGTTTCGTTTCGTTTCGTTTCATCGTTCATATTCATTTCGTTTCGTTTCGTTTCGTTTCGTTTCAACAACTAACATTCTAAGCTACCGACTCATTAATCCCCACAATCAGAAAATCAGTCATCAAAATAGTAAAGCCTAACGTTGCCCGATGTAGGGCCTTAAGGGCGGAAACCTAACATCCATTACCTGGCGTCCGTAGTACGCCGAGCACCGTCCAAAAGCCGTCTCTACTAAAGCATTCACAATTAAGGCATTAGAACAATCCTAAATAAACAAACTCTAAACTTAAACTAAGTCTCTAGCCAAATCCAACTAAAACCTAATTAAATGGGCCACTAATTTGGGTTCGGTTAAAAACCGACCTAAAACTCGAATGCGCGGTAACTTTTGCGTCGGTTATCGGAATCGAACGATTCAGCGGCCACGTACTCCTCTAATAACCTATTTATCTGCCAAAAGGAATTTCAAAACTAACGACCGGAGCTAGGTCAATTTAGGCAAAACTCGAATCTGCCCCTTTTTCCCAAAATTCCCCTTTTTGATTTTTCATCAAATTTTATCAATTTCTTCACCAATCGACCATATATACACTCAATTAGAATAAACTAATCAAAAATCGAAGTTCCATTAAGCAAAACCCGAGTGCCCTAAATCGGGCTTCACTGTTTTCAGCTCACATTGAGCTCAACACGGTCAATCAACAATAGGCGGCCCTAGGGTTGGCAAACCCACGCCGGAAGTGACCGAAAACGGCCGGCGATCGGAGCTCAATCGAGCTCGCCACCGCCAGCCCCAAACCGAGCCGAAAAAGAGGGAGAAAACCGAGCCATACCGTCGGTTTAGTGCGCGAAGTCGGCCAGACCATGCTCGCCGCCGTCGTCTGGCCGGAGGGCGTCGAAAAACGCCGGTGGTGGCCGTTGATCGCGCTCCCGCGTCTCCCCTGCTCGCTGCCCTCCTTCGGCGTCGAGCTCGAACAACAGAATGGCGATGCCATTCTGTTGTTTGATTTTTATTATTAATAAAATTAATAATAAAAATAATAATAATTATAATAAACTAAAACTATTTCTTTAATTAGTCAATCGATTCGGTTTCTCTGCAATTTCCTTATTTCTCCAAATATTCCAATTTAATCTTAGAGTTCTAACAAAACTCACCGTTCACAAAACGGACTTATTTTGCTATTTTTACGATTTAACATACTAAAAGGTTAAAACGGGAACTCTAACATTACTCTTCTCGATTTGGGTTTCTAAAATTTCACTTATTGTTCTACAAATTCCCGTAAATTTCTAGGGTCCTAATAAAACTATCCGCTCGCAAAACGGACCTAATTTACTTATTTACCAAAATAGCCTTGGAGCGGAAACCCAAAAAACTCGGGTGTTAGACATACGGTGTCATTCCTATTGTTGCCTGAAAACTGTTATTATATGAAAATTCCACCAATGATAAGTATTTACTCCAAGATCCATGAAAATCTAATATACATGCACAGAACATATATTCTAAGGTCTGAATAGTTCTCTCGGATTGTCCGTCTGTTTGAGGGTGAAAAGCTGTGCTAAAACTAAGCTGTGTTTCCATAGCCTTGTGCAAACTTTTCCAAAACTTAGATGTGTATCTAGAATCCCAATCTGACACTTTGGTACCTGGAACTCCATGCAACCTAACAATCTCTTGCACATACAATTCAGCAAGCTGATCCATCGAGTAAGTCATTCGCATCGGCAGAAAGTGGGCAGATTTAGTTAATCGATCAACTATCACCCAGATTGCATCATGTCCCTTTGCTGTTCTAGGCAATCCCACAACAAAGTCCATCGTTATTTGTTCCCATTTCCATTCAGGAACTGGTA
>CM039513.1:29403178-29568165 GCA_022432975.1 Begonia masoniana | reverse complement strand
AGAATAGAAATGGAAAAAGACAAGCGAGTTTTGCTCACTTTGACAAGTCTACATAGTTTTGAGAAAGTAGTTTAACAACAGAAACATTACTAAACTCAAAGTAGAGGTAAAGCAAATTGGATGTGTGTCCCAAACAGAACTGCACAATGTCGAATTTTTTGCAATTTTTGGAATATGCAATGACTGCAGTGCCTTAGCTGTCAGGACAAAGCAAGAAGAGCCAGAGGAGTTTTGTAAAGACGCTTAACTGAGTGAACCCCGAAAAGTATCTGTTGGAAATTTGATTCTTAATAAAAAATAATGAGAGTGAAACCCACAAAAATGGATGTCATTACAAAGCTGATGGATTCTTACACGATTCCGATATAAGTTTTTTTTTTTTTTTTTTTTTTATTATAGTAAGTGTCGGGCGAATAGGTTGGGTAGTTAGGTTAATTTCTTATTAGGTTATGTTTCTATTCGTCTTGATGGTATGTACGTTCATTGTTTGTTATTGCTTTGATTATGTTTATAGTATTGCACATGTTCACGCATCATGTTTCTGAAAAGCACGAAAAGGAATTTCTATGCATGTTTTCATGAAAAGGAAAAGGATAATGTAAATGTATGAATGAATGTAATCTGGTCAAGGAGGTGGCGGTGGTTCAGACATGGCTGCTTGGGGAGCATGTTTTCCCCCCGGTTAGATACGAGGGGCTATCCAATCGCGGGATGTGCCGCTCCTATCTAGCGAGAGTGAGGCCACGGTGACATTATGTAATGAAATGAAATGAAATGAATAGCGAAAAGGTAGGAAGCATGTTTTATGAACTGCACGCATAGCATGCATTGCATTCACGTAGACTTACTGAGCCTTAAGCTCACGACTTATTTTTATGGTGTAGGTGACCTCTACACAGGTGAGGATGAGATCCCTCCACCCGAGGCATGAACAGTTGAAGAAAGATGGCCCGTGGGAGTGTGCTGGGCAGTCGACGCGTAATTGACCCGTGGGGATGTAGGTATATGATTTGGGGACTTGATATGAAATGTATAGTTTGTCATATTAGGATGTTTGGGTTATTCTGGATAGAAATATGTAAGTGATAGGTGTAGGCTGTGGTAAACTGTTGTTGAATTGCTATGGATAACGAAACTGTTTTGAATTTACAACTTTCTGGAACTGCTTGGGACTTTCTTTTTAAACAGGAGGAATGTTTGGTTTTTAAATGGATCCATGCAGTTCGTTTTCTTGGAAAATGTGTTTTGTTTACTTATGTCTCGAGTCGTTCTGAGTGAGATTATGGAGGATGTATGAGCGTCAAGAGATTTGATGTTGAACTGTATAATTGAGATGTAGATAAGAAATGATATTGTCAGGATGTGATGAATTGATGAGTTGAGGAATGATAGAAGGTTGAGTGGTTTTATGTAAACTGTTTTTATATGATAAATGAATTTTCTTTAAAGGTTTTCGAGAATGTTTTTAATTGGTTTAGAGGCTTAAAAAGGAAAATTTTATACGGGAAAAATAGGTACAGTTTTAGGGGTGTTACACTGACATCTCAACCTCAAGTCTTTTAAGCTGAGCCGCAATGTCCCGTAGCTTCATGATGTGCTCACGCACACCTTTTACTGTAGTGAGCCTCGTGGATGTGAACTTAATTATAAGGGTAGTGACAAGAGCTTTATCAGAAGTTGCAAACTGCTCATCAATCGCCTTCAGTAATGATTTGACATTCTTATGCTCATCAATCGAATCACAAATATTCCCAGATATTTTAGTTTTTATGAACATCATACTGAGACGGTTAGACCGTTCTCATCGTTCATGAAGAGTTAAATCATCCAGAGTACTCTCATCATCAATGATTGGCTAGTCTTTTCTTATAGCATCATCAATATCTAAGCATCCCAAATGAAGAAGAATTCTCTCTTTCCAGACATTATAGTTATCACCCACAAGTTCGAAAATCTCACATTTAATATCAGAAATACCACCAGTTATCATAACTGCATAAAATTCAATCACACATGCTTATAAATTTAAATGAGACAAATAAACATAAATCATGTTTTACCAACGTAAATCATGCTTAAATTAAAATGCATCTAATGACATAAACATAATAGAAATTAGAAAATATGATATGATATTTCATCCTAATTAATCACATAAACATAATAGAAATTCCTGTAGGATAAAATCTATCATGTGAAATGAAATTAATTACAAATAATGTCTTATGATTCTAAATACTTATATTTGATTTAGCCTAATTAAAGATGTTGTGGCTACTCTCTAATTAGCTAAATCACATGAATCATTTAACATTAAATTTAATTCACAATAATATTTATATAATATGCTCAAAAATATAAATAATGTGAATTGTCAAAATTAAATTAAATGCACTTATGTTTCACTGCTTAAGTCTTCACTGTAATCATGCTTTTAGTCTTCAATTTTGGTCTTCTCTGTTGCAATTGAAAATCATGCTTTTAAGGCATTTAAAAAATATTTTATTCATGAAAATCAAAAGCATTGGTCTTCACTGTCGCCAGGATGAAAACATGCTTTTAAGGCATTTAAAAAATTTTATTCATGAAAATCAAAATGATCATGTACAATGTCATCTTCAACCTCTGGCGGGTCCAAACGACCCGGTTACGACCGACTAAAATCTCGTCGATTTTTCCATCAAAATCACAACAAAATCATGCCAAATTAACCCAGACATAATAGAAATCAAATTCCATAAAGATTTCTTTCATTAAAATCCAAAACAAAACTCAAAATATGTATGTCATAATTTCAAAATTTCCATTGACGAAGAAGACAGAGGTTACTAAAGCTCTGATACCAAATGTAAAATAAAAGGACGAACAAACTTAATGATCTAACCATTCTCAACGTGAAAGAATTAGATCTAGTGCGGAATTGAGTAATTGAACGTACCTCCAGCCATTCCCGTTTCAAGCTTTTGGTTTTAATTCTTCTAAGCCTAAAAACCTCTCTATCGATGGTGTTTCACAGAATGATCGAGATTATGGCTTAGGGACCCAAACCGTTTTTACGTTTCCTTAATATCCTCTAACCATCAGAGAGAAACCCACGTCTATGGGAAGTTATACACGTCATTTTTATATTTAATTGTATTTATTAAACCAAACCACATGAGAAGATAATTACATCCAACACTCGAAAGTTGACTCTGTATTGGGCTTCAGTATATTCATTACTGATATAATTTGTCGACATTTCTGATAATTATTTCTTCTTTATAATGGGTAGAGGTGCTCGATGATCTATCAATGTCAGATGGATTTAAGTATTAAGTTAATTGATTTAGCTTGCTTAGCTTCTCAACTATGTCACCCATTCAATTCCTTGGTTTGAAAAGAACATAGAGTCATCCATTTAAAATCCGTAAAAAAAAAAAACTAATAAATATAAATTTTTGAATAAATTTTTTGCGAATTTATTTAGTGGAAATTTGAGTTCGATTTTGTAAATTTTCAGAAACTGTTGAAGTATGAATTTTTAGTCATGTGTAACACGTACGTATAATTTAAATAATTAAATTAAAATTTGACGTTGACGTTCGTGCGTGTTAGGTGAATTATAAATTCATGGGAGAAAACGTTAAAAATTATTGAAGGAATGTTAGGAAAAATTTAAAATCAGAAACTCGAAAACTATTATATTGATTTAATATAAATTAAATCAATTAAATAATAAATTAATTAAATAAAATAAAATATTTAAATGAAACGTCATCGTTTCATTTCGTTCTGTGCCAAAACAGAGAGAAGCTGGGACAGAGAAACTTCGATGTTGGCCAAACGGGGTAGATCGGAGAGTTCAAGGTGTCAAAAGCATCGTCTCGACGAGTAGAGCAGTGTTGCTGAAGGGCGTTTTCGACGGTAAGCCCTCTATCTCCTAATTTTCGCCCGAGAAGGTTCGGGATTTTTAGGTTTCGTCGATCTAAGATTTAAGGTCGATTTTTTGGTGTTTTTGGCAGGACTCCACTGGAAAAGAGGTAAGAAAAGTGTTGGAAACATATATTGGGCAAAAAATCGGTCGGAAAACGCGTTTTCGCGATCCCCTAGAAGTCGCCGGCACGTCGTCGGCGTTGGCCGTCGATGGCCAAGTCCACTCGGGCCCCTAGGCCAGGTCCGACCCGAGCCATATACGAGCCGGGTCCAACCCGAGCCAAGTAGGGCCGGCCTATTTAAGCCATGCCAGACCCGAGAGCAGCGGTCCGGGTCGACCCCGCCCATTACGACCGAACCGGTACGACCAGACCAGTTTGGGCCCAACTCGACCCGAACCAGTCAGATCGAACCGGATCAGAACATTGACCGTTGATCAGTCACTGGTTGACTTTGACCGGTAGTTGACTTTGACCAAGAGTTGACTTTGTCAACCCGAGATGTTTGGTCCCGTTTTTGCCCTCGCTCCCAATTTATATCATTTCATACCCTAGTTAGATCTTAACGGGGTCATTGATTGATAGTCAACACGAGCCGTTTGGGCCTGTTTTTGCCTCGGTTCGTAGTTTATATCGTTTATAACCCCAATTGGATTTTAACGGGGTTCCTCCTTGGTGTTTGACTCCTAGTTTCAGAGTTATTCTCTGAGTTCGAAGCGATCCCCAAGCAGCCGCGGACTGTCCAGGATAGGAGGACTCGCTTCAGGGGTATGGGTTCTTATACTTATTGCGTATATCTTGGGTCTTATACTTATTGCGTTATACCTTAGGTTTTATACTAATTGCGTTATACCTAGCATAGCATGCATATAGTATATATGGTGGAATACCATTGGTATTGATGTCAGCAAGTTTTATAACATGTGCATACTGTATTAGATAGACATGTTCCTGTTTTGGTTTATTTATACGGCCTATTGCCATATTTTTATCATATTTTGGTGCAGCTATACGATAACTAGCTACTTTTATGCTTGATGGAGTATCATCACATCCCTCTTAGATTGTAATCATTATTTTCTCGCATACTTATTTCACTTGTGAGTGTTCCTGCTTTGATGTTGGTTGGGGAAGTGAGAAAGAGTGGTTTATGGTGCTAATGAATTTTTCCCTACATGCTTTAAACCACATGCTCCCTAGTCTTCTCGAAATGTTGCTAACAGAGGTTTAATGCTTGCACTCTTATTTTTATAGGTTTGCAAGTTTGGCTTTTTTGTGATAATCATGTGATAGATATTTTTATATATTTTTTCCTACGTTGAGAAAACTTAAATAGATGTGTTTTTTCCTTGACCCTGGATTGCCTTGAGAATAATTAGGAGGTTATTCTTGTTTCTTTTGTACTTGATTCTTGGTAATGAGGAGAAGTGGGCCAAAGGTGGATTATGGTGCTAATGAATTTGACCTTATACTTCAAATCATTTGCTCCTAGTTTGTGTTCTCCATATATTGAAACAGAAGTTTAATGCTTTCATTCTTATTTTTATAGGTTTGGAAGTTTGACTCTTCTGTGATAATTTGTGTGAAAAATATTTTGTGTATTTTATTTTATATGTTGAGAAAATTAAATAGATATCTTTTTGTTCTTGAATCTTCAGTTCCTTGGGCGTAATTAGGAGGTTGTTCTTGTTACTTTTTTACTTGTTTCTTTGGTAAATTTGATAATAGTTTTGATTTCCACATTCATTTCGCATATTTACCTTGTATTCTTTGTTTAGATGATATTGTTGCCTTGTTACAGTCATGGCAGGTTTAGCTCCAGAAGGATCCCAGTTTGATGCCAATCAGTATGATTCCAAAATGAGTAAAATATAAGTATCTTTCTCATAGCCTTACTTCCTATGTTTTCTACACTTTATGATTCTTAACTGGTTTATATTATTTTTAATTTATGGAGAACACTTTTATTCCATATTGTATTTCTACGGACAATCTAAAGGACAAGATTTCTTCACCTCTTATGATGAAGTTTATGAAAGCTTTGATTTTATTAGTTTAAAAGAAAACTTGCTTAGGGGCATTTATGCCTATGGTAGGTTAAAATGCATTTTCTTCCTTCTATTTTTTGATCTTCAAATATCTTATCTCCTATTCAATATTAATATTGAACTTACTGAATAGGTTTTGAGAAGCCATCTGCAATCCAGCAAAGGGGAATTGTTCCTTTCTGCTAAGGTCTTGATGTGATTCGACAGGCTCAATTTGGAATTGGAAAAACTACAACCTTTTGCTCTGGAATTTTGTAGCAACTCCATTATGGCTTAGTCGCGTGCCAGGCAATGGTTCTAGCACCCACCAGGGAACTGTCTCAACCGATTGAAAAGGTCATGCAAGATCTAGGTGATTATCTTGGTGTCAAGGTTCATGCTTGTGTTGGAGGGACCAGTGTATGTGAGGATTAACGCATTCTATCCTCACACATTCTTCAAGCCGCAGTGCACGTTGTTGTTGGTACTCCAGGTCAAGTATTTCACATATTGCAAAGTCAGTCTCTCCGCCCAAACTATATTAAGATGTTTGTTTTGGAATAGGTTTTGAGAAGCCGTCTGCAATCCAGCAAAGGGGAATTGTTCCTTTCTGCTAAGGTCTTGATGTGATTCAAAAGGCTCAATCTGGAACTGGAAAAACTACAACCTTTTGCTCTAAAATTTTGCAGCAACTCCATTATGGCTTAGTCCCGTGCCATGCTCTGGTTCTAGCACCCACCAGGGAACTGGCTTAATAGATTGAAAAGGTCATGCAAGATCTAGGTGATTATCTTGGTGTCAAGGTTCATGCTTGTGTTGGAGGGACCAGTGTACGTGAGGATTAACGCATTCTATCCTCAAACATTCTTCAAGCCGCGGTGCCCGTTGTTGGTACTCTAGGTCAAGTATTTGACATATTACAAAGTCAGTCTCTCCGCCCAAACTACATTAAGATGTTTGTTTTGGATGAGGCTGAGCAGATGCTTTCACATGAATTCAAGGATCATGTTAGTTATTGAATATTGTGGCAGTTGACTGATCTATGGTCTAATATACTGCAATCTGTGAATGATTTTTTATGACTTGTCTACATTTTTTATATATGTTCTTTTTGTGCTAGATTTACGACATTTTCCCGCTCTTGCCATCAGAAGTTCAGGTTCGAGTTTTCTCTGCAACAATGCCACCTGAAGCTTTGGAAATCACGATGAAGTTTATGAAGAAGCCTGTAAGAATCTTTGTGAAGTGTGATCCCCCCAGAAATCCTTCTTTGCCAGCCATGTCTGCTAAGCGCAGAAGACTCTCCCTTGCCTCTTCAGGAGAAGGGTTTTGGGACAAACTTCCTGACTCCGTGATAAAGGAAATCCTTCTCCGCCTCTGTGTCTCCTCCGTTCTTGGGTTTTTAGCATATTTAAACCATGATTTTCTTTCACGACCTCTCACTATTTCCTCCAACGTTGGGGGCTCCAGCTCGCTCCTTTCCACCACAACCCCCCGCTTGCTTTTTCTCCTTCAGAATTCCTACATCTGCATCAAAAGAGACTTCTTTCTTTGCTCTGGGGTACCTGAAGTCAAGATTTTTTTGTTTTTCTCTCGATTTTCTTCCTATCTATGTCCTGACCCACAACCCCCCTTACATTGTCATGGGTTCCTACGAGAATCTTTTGTTGTGATGCAACAAATAGATCTTTTAAAGTGAATACTTTGTAGTCAACCCCATCACTCATCGTTGGGTTGTCGTTACTCCCACTTTTCGGTTATACTAGAATGTCCTCATTGGCTTCGTTTGTGAGTCCGTCTCCATTGCGGAGGCCAGGAAAGGAGGAGAGTTGCGATACAGTGTGGTGAGCATTCATGTTTTAAAACAATCAACAACCAAATTCAGAGTAGAGATATTGACGTCCAAGGATCGACGGTAAAAAGAATATGACATGACGTTGGCACAGGGGTTGACAACAAGCTCGTGTATTCACATCGTTGTAGCTTGCAATGAAATTTTGTACTGGCACTTCGATTGTTGCAGAGTAAAAGTGATGGTATTGGATTCATTTAATCCCACGGAAAAATATATTCATGTAATTCAAAATGCCCCCAACAGATTCAACATAGAATAAAAAAATCACGTTTTTGGAATTTGTCGTGGCAAATTGAAAATGTTGGGGATGTTATGGTTTGAGAACGGTTATCACGAAACTTTAAGCATGAATATTTTGGAGCTGAACGATGGCGAAGCAAAATAGCAGTTGGAGCACGAGGTTCGGTTGTAAGAAATACTAGCTGCCAACTCCTCGAGTGTACATCCCAAGAGTATTTCTTGCAACCGAACCTCGTGCTCCAACTGTCATTTTGCTTCACCATTCTTCATCTCCCAAATATTCATGCTTAAAGCTTCGTGATACCCATCCTCAGACCATAACATCTCTGGCATTCTCAATGTGCCTTGACAAATTTCAAGGACGTGATTTTTAGATTCTATGTCGAATCTGCCGGGGCATTTTGAATTACATGAATCCCTTTTTCCGTGGGGTTAAATGAATTCAATGCCATCACTTTTACTCCGCCACAATTAAAATGTCAGTACAAAATCTCATTGCAAGTTACAGCGATGCGAATACAGGAGCTTGTTGTCAATCCTTGTGCCATGGTCATGACATATTCTTTCCACCGCCAATTCTTGAACGTGAATATCTCTACTCCGAATTTAGTTGTTGATTGTTTGAAAATAAGAATGCACACCACACTGTATCGCAACTCTCCTCCCTTCCTGACCTCCGCAATGGAGGCAGACTCACAAACGAAGCCAACGAGGGCATTCTGGTATAACCGAAAAATGGGGATAACGATAACCCAATGGTGAGTGATGGGGTTGACTACGAAGTATTCACTTTGAAAGATCTCTTTGTTGCAGCACAACATCAGATCCTCGCAGGAACCCATGACAATGTAAGGGAGTTGTGGGTCAGGCTAGAGATAGGAAGAAAATCGAGAGAAAAACCAAAAATCTTGACTTCAGTTACCCTAGAGCAGAGAAATAAGTCTCTTTCGGTATAGGAATTCTGAAGCAGAAGAGCGGGGGTAATGGTGGAAAGGAGCGAGCTGGAGCCCCCAATGTTGGAGGAAATAGTGAGAGGTAGTGAAAGAAAACCATGGTTTGGATATGCTAAAAAACCCAAGAACGGAGAAGACACGGAGAGGAAGAAGGATTTCCTTGATCACGGAATCAGGAAGTTTGTCCCAAAACTCTACTCCTGAAGGGGCAAGGGAGAGTCTTCTGCGCTTAGCAGACATGGCTGGCAGAGAAGGATTTCTAGGGGGATCACGCTTCACCAAGATTCTTAAAGTAGAGATATTGACGTCCAAGGATTGGCGGTGGAAGGAAATATGACATGACATTGGCAGAGGGGTTGACAACAAACTCGGGTATTCGCATCGCTGTAGCTTGCAATGAGAATTTGTACTAGCACTTCGATTGTTGTGGAGTAAAGTGATGGTATTGGATCTATTTAACTCCATGGAAAAATAGATTCATGTAATTCAAAATGCCCCTAGTAGATTCGACAAAAAATCATGACCTTTGGAATTTGTCGAGGCAAATTGAGAATGTCGGGGATGTTATTGTCTGAGGGACGGGTATCAGGTAACTTTAAGCATGAATATTTTGGAGCTAAACAATGGCGAAACAAAATGGCAGTTGGTGCATGAGGTTCGCTTGCAGAAAATACTAGCGGCCAACTCCTCGATTGTACATGCCAGGAGTATTTCTTGCAACCGAATCTCGTGCATCAACTGTCATTTTGCTTCACCATCCTTCAGTTCCCAAATATTCATGCTTAAAGTTTCGTGATACCCGTTCTCAGACCATAACATCTCCGACATTCTCCATTTGTCTCGACAAATTCCAAGGACGTGATTTTTTTGGTTCTATGTCGAATCTGCGGGGAAATTTTGAATTACATGAATCCCTTTTTTCGTAGGGTTAAATGGATTCAATACCATCACTTTTACTCTGCAACAATCGAAGTGTCAGTACAAAAGTGCTAGTACAAAATCTCATTGCAAGCTACAGCGATGCAAATACACGAGCTTGTTGTCAACCCCTCTACCAACGTCATGACATTCTTTCCACCGCCAATCCTTGGATGTAAATATCTCTACTTTGAATTTATTTGTTGATTGTTTGAAAACAGGAATGCACACCACACTGTATCATAACTCTCCTCTCTTCCTAGCTTTCGTAATGGAGGCGAGCTCACAAACGAAGCCGATGAGAATATTCTGGTACTACCGAAAAGTGGGAGTAACGGCAACCCAATGGTGAGTGGCGGGGTTGACTACGAAGTATTCACTTTGAAAGATCTTTTTGTTTGGCTTGCCCCTTTCTTCTTATTAGTTGGTTAGTCTTCTCTAGTCAATAGAAGGGACCAAAGTGACTACGTTGGACGAAAGCATTTGCACTTCTCTGGAAGCTCATTTGCCATATCTCTCTCTGTGACACAGGTGCTTCTATACGTTAACTAACTACTTTTATGCTTGATGGAGTATCATCACATCTCTCATAGATTGGAATCATTATTTTCTCGCATACTTATTTCACTTGTGGGTGTTCCTGCTTTGATGTTGGTTGGGGAAGTGAGCAAGAGTGGTTTATGGTGCTAATGAATTTTGCCCCGCATGCTTTAAACCACATGTGCCCTAGTTTATCTTCTCCAAATATTGAAAACAGAAGTTTAATGCTTGCACTCTTATTTTTATAGGCTTGCAAGTTTGGCTCTTCAGTGATAATCGTGTGATAGATATTTTTATATATTTTTTCCTCCGTTGAGAAAACTTAAATAGATATGTTTTGTCTGTTGAGATTAATTAGGAGGTTATTCTTGTTTCTTTTGTACTTAATTCTTGGTAATGAGAAGTGGGCAAAAGGTGGATTGTGGTGCTAATGAATTTGACCCTATATTTCAAATCATTTGCTCCTGGTTTGTCTTCTCCATATATTGAAACAGAAGTTTAATGCTTTCATTCTTATTTTTATAGGTTTGGAAGTTTGACTCTTCTGTGATAATTTGTGTCAGAAATATTGTGTATTTTATTTTATATGTTGAGAAAATTAAATGGATGTTTTTTTGTTTTTGAATCTTCTGTTCCTTGGGAGTAATTAGGAGGTTGTTCTTTTTACTTTTGTACTTGTTTCTTCGGTAAATCTGATAATAGTTTTGGTTTCCATATTCATTTGGCATATTTACCTTGTATCCTTGTTTAGATGATATTGTTGTCTTGTTACAGTCATGGCAGGTTTAGCTCCAGAAGGATCCCAGTTTGATGTCAATCAGTATGATTCCAAAATGAGTGAAATGTAAGTATCTTTCTCATAATCTTACTTGCCATGTTTTCTGAACTTTATGATTCTTAACTGGTTTATATAATTTTTAATTTGTGGAGAACACTTTTATTCTATATTGTATTTTTACAGACAATCTGAAGGACAGGATTTCTTCATCTCTTATGATGAAGTTTATGAAAGCTATGATTCTATGAGTTTGAAGTGGGAAAGAAGACATTAGGGGAACACCAAAACGGGGAACACCAAAACGGTTCGATTTGCTGTAAGACTGTATGTATTACTATTTGTCTTTTTAATCTTTTCTTTTAGCTGCTTTATGGTTATAGAGAAATGACATCTGCAGTCTGTTTTCCTCAGTCTTTGAAGTTGTTATCTATTATGGCTGCCACTCATTTGGATGAAGCGGATTTCAATAACATAGAGGCTACTCTATCCGCTTCGTTGTTGAACATCCCAAACAAAAGCTCCGTAAATGCTAAGAGCCTGAATACACTTGAACCTCTAGCCTCAAGCAATTGGGAGCAGGTGACAGTTCAATCTCCATACGTGCTTTGTTTTTTACATAGAAGGCACATTTTCTTGTATGAAATATAGTTGAATGCATTTGGTGAATGATTAATCCGACATAAAACAATAGTAATTGGGAGTTTAAATGCAGGTTCCTTCATTGAAAACACTGATCACACCTGTCGAGTGTTAAACATTGTCGAAGCAATTCAAGACCGCTCAAACATGTCTTCCTATAATCTCGAGACATTATTAGGACTCTGCTTTTTGCATAATCTTGTTTTTTTCCAAGAGGCGAACAAGCGTAAGCGTAACAATGGCTCGTTGCCACCTACATGGGTAATAGGTGCTTTGATACTTCTTGGATTCAATGAATTCATGTTTTTTTTAAGGTAAAGAGTTTATAGCCTAAAACGATGCACATTTTGATCCTGATCTTCGAATTGATGTATTTCATGGCAGAAATCCTTTGTCATGTTTGTCGGTTATTTAATCGTCAAGAGCTTGTGAGTGCAGCTAAAAAAGCTCGGCACATTTTTGAAATGGAGCGGTAAGTTTCGAATATTTTAGAACCTCATTTTGTTCAAACGAATCGATGTCTAATTTCAATCACCAATCACTCAGATTCCGGGTCTGCATTCTTTGGCGGCTGATGGTTTCCCTCTCTCAAGTACCTTGAGATCGACAACTAACAATTCGACAGATAGCTAGAATTGGTTTAAAAGAAAGCAAGGAGGTGGAGTGAGCTTCAAGAGGACTGTTTTATGTCTTCCTCTCCATTTGTCTATGTTGGCTATAGCTTGTCAGATAGAATGGTTTGAATCAAACCATTCATTCTTGGGTTTTTTTTTAAAAAAACCCTGAAGTAACGGTCAACAACAAAAAAACCCTCGAAAATTACTGTTCATCGTAAAAAACCTCAAACTATCGCAAACATTCATTTTAAACCTGGCAGGGGGGGTGAGGAGTACGTACTCGACTCTATTTGCAATTTTACGCAAATATTAGAGTCCGAGTACGGCCAGTCCAGATGGACCGGCCGTACTCGGCGAGGGCGAGTACGGCCCATAGGAGGACCAGCCGTCCTCCTATGGGCAAAACCCGTGACAAAAGTCACGGGTTTTGTCATGTAGTGCCGAGTACGGCCGGTCCAAATGGACCGGCCGTACTCGCACCTCTAAAACCCGTGACCGAAGTCACGGGTTGTTTGTCTTGTAGTGCCGAGTACGGCCGGTCCATTTGGACCGGCCGTACTCGCACCTCTAATACCCGTGACTTCAGTCACGGGTTGTTTGTCTTGGGGTACCGAGTACGGCCGGTCCAAATAGACCGGCCGTACTCGCGTTGTATTTTTGTGGGTGAGTACGGCTGGTCCATTTGCACCAGCCGTACTCACCTCACAAAAAACAAAACCCGTGTCTGATCGAGTACGGCCGGTCCAGATGGACCGGCCGTACTCGACTCGCCCTATATACCCATACGGGTTTATAATGTTATTTTCTTCATTATCGATGAATATTTCTAATACTATTTTTTTCAATTTTATCATTTACCATATATTTTTTTAATGAATATCCTTGATTTTTTTTATTTAAATATTTATAATGTTATTTCTTCATTATCGATGAATATTTCTAATACTATTTTTTTCAATTTTATCATTTACCATATATTTTTTTAATGAATATCCTTGATTTTTTTTATTTAAATATTTATAATGTTATTTCTTCATTATCGATGAATATTTCTAATACTATTTTTTTCAATTTTATCATTTACCATATATTTTTTTAATGAATATCCTTGATTTTTTTTATTTAAATATTTATAATGTTATTTCTTCATTATCGATGAATATTTCTAATACTATTTTTTTCAATTTTATCATTTACCATATATTTTTTTAATGAATATCCTTGATTTTTTTTATTTAAATATTTATAATGTTATTTCTTCATTATCGATGAATATTTCTAATACTATTTTTTTCAATTTTATCATTTACCATATATTTTTTTAATGAATATCCTTGATTTTTTTTATTTAAATATTTATAATGTTATTTCTTCATTATCGATGAATATTTCTAATACTATTTTTTTCAATTTTATCATTTACCATATATTTTTTTAATGAATATCCTTGATTTTTTTTATTTAAATATTTATAATGTTATTTCTTCATTATCGATGAATATTTCTAATACTATTTTTTTCAATTTTATCATTTACCATATATTTTTTTAATGAATATCCTTGATTTTTTTTATTTAAATATTTATAATGTTATTTCTTCATTATCGATGAATATTTCTAATACTATTTTTTTCAATTTTATCATTTACCATATATTTTTTTAATGAATATCCTTGATTTTTTTTATTTAAATATTTATAATGTTATTTCTTCATTATCGATGAATATTTCTAATACTATTTTTTTCAATTTTATCATTTACCATATATTTTTTTAATGAATATCCTTGATTTTTTTTATTTAAATATTTATAATGTTATTTCTTCATTATCGATGAATATTTCTAATACTATTTTTTTCAATTTTATCATTTACCATATATTTTTTTAATGAATATCCTTGATTTTTTTTATTTAAATATTTATAATGTTATTTCTTCATTATCGATGAATATTTCTAATACTATTTTTTTCAATTTTATCATTTACCATATATTTTTTTAATGAATATCCTTGATTTTTTTTATTTAAATATTTATAATGTTATTTCTTCATTATCGATGAATATTTCTAATACTATTTTTTTCAATTTTATCATTTACCATATATTTTTTTAATGAATATCCTTGATTTTTTTTATTTAAATATTTATAATGTTATTTCTTCATTATCGATGAATATTTCTAATACTATTTTTTTCAATTTTATCATTTACCATATATTTTTTTAATGCAATTATCATTAACATCATATTTTTTTAATGAATAGCCTTGATTTTTTTTATTTAAATATTATAATGTTATTTTCTTCATTATCGATGAATATTTCTAGATATATATTTTTTTAATGAATATCCTTGATTTTTTTTATTTAAATATTTATAAATGTTATTTTCTTCATTATCGATGAATATTTCTACTACATTTTTTTCAATTTTATCATTTACCATATATTTTTTAATGAATATGTCTAGTACTGTTTATAATTGGAGTGCATCTATTTTTTTGATGAAGATTTTATTAGCGACGAAAATGGATTCCGACTCAAGTAGATCGATTGATTTAGATGAGCGATCAAGTGGTGATGCCGAAATGGATTGGGATTTGGACAACACGTCGGAATATGGTGATGTACGAGCAATCGATAACCCACTGGCAAATGAAGAAATATATGTCTATTCGACCTCCAAATCGCTAGACGATGAGCTTCGAACACCGGTCGGCTCAGATGACGACGAGGTGGAAAGCATACCGATAAGACAACAAATCTCACTTGGATTTCATAAGGGTAAAGAATATGGTTCTTTGCAGGAACTGAAAAACGAGATAGACCAATATTCCATAGAAAATGGTTATGGTATTACATACAAGAAATGTGAAAGAAGTCGACTGACGGCTGAATGTGGAGATGGATGTGGGTGGCGACTGCATGCTTCGCTGATGCAAAATGAGCGAACATTTCAAATAAAGAGCTTGATCGACTCTCACTGTTGTTCGAGGCAAGTTGAAAATCGACGCGCTTCAGCGAAATGGCTGGCGAACCATTATCTGGACAGGTTCAAAAGTCACCCTACCTGGGACATCTCATCTATTATGGAGACAGTGAGGAATGACTTCACCGTCGACATTTCACCCAGTCTTGCCACAAGAGCAAGAAGCATAGCTCGAACCCTCAATGAAGGGAAGTGCGATGAACAGTACGGTCAGCTATGGTCGTATGCAGCCGAAATATTCAGATCAAATCCGGACAGCACAGTGAAAATTGATGGAAACCCAGTGGGCCGTAATCAATTGGGATTCCAAAGATTCTACATGTGCATGGCTGCTTGCAAGACTGGGTTGCTGGAGTACGGGAGACCCGTTATCTGCTTGGATGGCTGTCATCTAAAGGGCTCGTGTGCTGGCCAACTACTCACGGCCGTCAGCATTGATGGAAACGATGGAATCTACCCCGTTGCTGTTGCCAACGTCGAGTCTGAGTGTACAGAGTCATGGACATGGTTTTTGAGTATATTAAAGGAAGACCTCAACACTCAGCATGGCTACGGTTGGACACTTATTTCAGATCGACAAAAGGTATGATGCATTTTTATATGTTATTTCAAAATTTTTTGGCGGTCAGGGTTTAATATTATTTTATTAACGCCATTGTTCACGCAAATATCAGGGGTTAAGGAGGGCAATTCGAGATCAATTCCCATACGCTGAACACCGCTTCTGCCTCCGGCATATGTATGCAAATTTCAAAAACCATTTTCGGGGCAAAGCATACAGAGATGCGATGTGGAATGCGGCCAGAGCACCCACTGAGGCCCATTTCGAGCATGAAATGCGGAAACTACACGGGCTATGTCCGGCAGCCCACGAATGGCTTCGAGCAGAAGAGCCGGAATATTGGGCTAGTCATGCCTTCTCTCCGAATTCCAAGTGCGATCTGGGATTGAATAACTTGAGCGAGTCATTCAATGCACTTCTTTTGCCAGTCAGGGACAAACCAATCCTGACCATGTTCGAGATGATCCGAACACGCTTGATGACTCGCATCGTCAAGAAATATGAGAAGCTGTTTGATTCAAATGAGATCCTGTGTCCCAAGATCCAAGCAAAGCTTGACAAGCTTAAGAGTGCATCTGGAAACTAGCATGCAACGTTTTCGGGAGCTACACGATTTCAAGTCAGCAATGGATACGACCAATTCGAGGTGGACATGACTTTGGGTGTGTGCAACTGCACTCGGTGGGAGCGTACAGGAATCCCGTGTGTCCATTCCATTTCTTGCATGTACTGGATGAGAGTCGCGCCAGAAGACTACGTGCATGCATGCTATTACAGGGGAAGATACTTGCAGATGTACTCGCACTATATTCGTCCGATCAGTGGCCCAATAATGTGGCCGATCGTACGAGATATGAACGAAATCCTCCCGCCAAAAAGACGACGTCAACCTGGTAGGCCGAAGAAGACAAGAGTGCGAGATGCTGACGAGCCGTCAAGCTCGAGAGTCAGTAAGAGGAACTCAACCGTGCGTTGTGGTATATGTCGGCAGCAGGGGCATAATACTCGCACTTGTCCTAACCAGGGATCAACTTCAGGCGGTGCTTCGCATGACACATTCATGGGCTTTAACACATTTGATGGGACGCAGGAATCTTCGACACGCGGCCGTGGCAGGAATTTGTAAATATTTTTAATATACCATGTATTAATTTTTTTAATCGTATTGTTTATTCAGTGTATATCATTTGATGGGTTTTTGGCATTTACTAAAACAAAAATCTGGTGTCTCAAACTGAGCAATTGGAACAAATCTGGAGCCTGTTTATGCAGCAGTACAACCTGAAAAAACTTCAAAATTTCTTCTTTCTTGAATGAAGAAATCAATCCATACGTAGCCAAAAATCGCAAGAAACTCACTAATGAATCCTCATGTTGTCTTGTAATCTTCACATTCCATTCAATTGCCAGTTCCATTGCATCCAATGACCTTTGAAGAGTAGCTGAAATTTCATGGGACGTCAAATCATGCCTAGACTTGGTACTCAACTCTTTTTTTACAAGTACAGAGTTAAAGGCAGTGTTTGTCTACAAAGCTTCAAGTTGTTACATCATGTTCTCTATTGCAAATGCTCTTCAAACATCATCATTCCCTGCCAAAATGGTTCTAGATGCAATAAGATGGTTTTACCCTTCAACTATGGGGATTGGAGATATGGAATATGATGAGAATCTTACTAAGAGGAGTTGTTTTATTTTGTTAGCAGAATTAATGAGGATCCCGGCACAGATCACGGCTCCAGTTAAAGCAGAGGCATTAAAGATGGCCAATGAATGGAAAACTAAAATGGAAATGTCACTCGGTTAGAATACGGAATAAATTGATACGTTCAAATTCTGGCTCCAGTTAAAGCAGAGGCATTAAAAATGCACATTCGTAAACGAAGAAACTGACCTTAATCGTTTCCGCATCGAAAACGGAATAAATTGATACGTTCAAATTCTGGCTTCAATGAATGGGATCGTCTGTTCTCGTCGTCACAGAAACCCTATCTCAAGAGGCTCGCTAAAATTGCTTGAAGGAAGAGCGAAGAAGAAAGTACAGTGGCCAATCGTCAGATCAAATTCCTTCTTTCAGGTTGTTCTCTCGCTCAGTGTGATACGCTGTGTAGGAAAAAGTAAATGTTTTACTTTGTTATTGTTCCGTCGTGTGGGTTTAGCTAATCTTTCTCTGTCAAATACATCAAATTTGAATTTTTAACAGCATGTAATTTTTCAGGCTGGGTAGAGCTGAATGGAGATTTTTTTTAACCAGAGTGGGTATTGATCAGAGCCCTAATACGATTTCAAATTTGCATTTTTTTCCGAAATCAATCTGGAAAGGTAGCAGATCTATGGCCTGGAAAAAACAAGCTTCAAGTTGAATCCAATGACATTTGAAGAGTAGCTGAAATTTCATGGGACGTCAAATCATGCCTAGACTTGGTACTTAACTCTTTTTTTACAAGTACAGAGTTAAAGGCAGTGTTTGCCTGCAAAGCTTCAAGTTGTTACATCATGTTCTCTATTGCAAATGCTCTTCAAACATCATTATTCCCTGCCAAAATGGTTCTAGATGCAATAAGATGGTTTTACCCTTCAACTATGGGGATTGGAGATATGGAATATGATGAGAATCTTACTAAGAGGAGTTGTTTTATTTTGTTAGCAGAATTAATGAGGATCCCGACACAGATCACGGCTCCAGTTAAAGCAGAGGCATTAAAGATGGCCAATGAATGGAAAGCTAAAATGGAAATGTCACTCGGTTAGAATAAGACGATGCAATAATACTCTCTGAAATTATCAGTCCATGAATGCATAAAAAGAAATCATAATATATGTCAGACTGAAATATTTGGTAGAAGGTGAAGAGTCACATATAATTCACTGAATGAAAAACGTAAGGAAACAAAGAGTCACCTCATGGCACATGAAAAATTAAATGAGACGATGGAGACAGAGAAAAGTTAGTTTGGCTTAGAGATGGCGCCCGCCCGCTAAATTTATTTAAATGGAGATATTCGATGCGGAAACGATTAAGGTCAGTTACAGATGGCGCCATCAGTTTAATTTATTTCAATTTATTAAATGGCAGGAGAAATTAATAAACCTCATGTTTCGCTATTGCAAAGGCTCTTCAAACATCGTCATTCCTGCCAAAATGGTTCGGTGACCTCATGGCACATGAAAATTAAATGAGACGATGGAGACAGAGAAAAGTTAGTTTGGCTTAGAGATGGCGCCCGCCCGCTAAATTTATTTAAATGGAGATATTCGATGCGGAAACGATTAAGGTCAGTTTACAGATGGCGCCATCAGTTTAATTTATTTTCAATTTATTTAAATGGCAGGAGAAATTAATAACATCATGTTCTCTATTGCAAATGCTCTTCAAACATCGTCATTCCCTGCCAAAATGGTTCTAGATGCAATAAGATGGTTTTACCCTTCAACTATGGGGATTGGAGATATGGAATATGATGAGAATCTTACTAAGAGGAGTTGTTTTATTTTGTTAGCAGAATTAATGAGGATCCCGACACAGATCACGGCTCCAGTTAAAGCAGAGGCATTAAAGATGATGTTATTAATTTCTCCTGCCATTTAAATAAATTGAAAATAAATTAAACTGATGGCGCCATCTCTAAACTGACCTTAATCGTTTCCGCATCGAATATCTCCATTTAAATAAATTTAGCGGGTGGGCGCCATCTCTAAGCCAAACTAACTTTTCTCTGTCTCCATCGTCTCATTTAATTTTTCATGTGCCATGAGGTGACTCTTTGTTTCCTTATGTTTTTCATTCAGTGAATTATATGTGACTCTTCACCTTCTACCAAATATTTCAGTCTGACATATATTATGATTTCTTTTTATGCATTCATGGACTGATAATTTCAGAGAGTATTATTGCATCGTCTTATTCTAACCGAGTGACATTTCCATTTTAGCTTTCCATTCATTGGCCATCTTTAATGCCTCTGCTTTAACTGGAGCCGTGATCTGTGCCGGGATCCTCATTAATTCTGCTAACAAAATAAAACAACTCCTCTTAGTAAGATTCTCATCATATTCCATATCTCCAATCCCCATAGTTGAAGGGTAAAACCATCTTATTGCATCTAGAACCATTTTGGCAGGGAATGACGATGTTTGAAGAGCATTTGCAATAGAGAACATGATGTAACAACTTGAAGCTTTGCAGGCAAACACTGCCTTTAACTCTGTACTTGTAAAAAAAGAGTTGAGTACCAAGTCTAGGCATGATTTGACGTCCCATGAAATTTCAGCTACTCTTCAAATGTCATTGGATTCAACTTGAAGCTTGTTTTTTCCAGGCCATAGATCTGCTACCTTTCCAGATTGATTTCGGAAAAAAATGCAAATTTGAAATCGTATTAGGGCTCTGATCAATACCCACTCTGGTTAAAAAAAATCTCCATTCAGCTCTACCCAGCCTGGAAAATTACATGCTGTTAAAAATTCAAATTTGATGTATTTGACAGAGAAAGATTAGCTAAACCCACACGACGGAACAATAACAAAGTAAAACATTTACTTTTTCCTACACAGCGTATCACACTGAGTGAGAGAACAACCTGAAAGAAGGAATTTGATCCGACGATTGGCCACTGTACTTTCTTCTTCGCTCTTCCTTCAAGCAATTTTAGCGAGCCTCTTGAGATAGGGTTTCTGTGACGACGAGAACAGACGATCCCATTCATTGAAGCCAGAATTTAAACGTATCAATTTATTCCGTTTTCGATGCGGAAACGATTAAGGTCAGTTTCTTCGTTTACGAATGTGCATTTTTTGGTTCTTTGAAATGATGAAAGGCATTGACGAAGTCTGAAGAAAATATAAACCAGAGATGTAAAAAATTGTATGAGATCTGTTATTGAATATCTCCACTAATCTCTCAAGCTTTATTGTAGTAATGACAGTGAGATCTGTTATTGAATATCTCCACTAATTTTTCATTTGCATACTTTAGGGTTTTTTTAAAAAAACCCTAAAATTTATTATAGTGTGGGCGAGCATGTTTCGGAGAACCCGACCTTTAACATTCAGCTCGTGCGCTCTTGGCTTCACGAACACCCCAATATTGGGGTTGCAGTGAATTTGGCGAAGGAACTCTATTCAAGTATTTTTCTCAACAGTGGAAGAAGGAAGAAAGTGATATTGAAGAATGTGTCGCGAGGAATTACATGCTGGAGCAATTGGCCAAAATATCACCTAATATTGACCCTCAAGTAAAAAAGGATGCGATGGAACTGGCAATTGAGTGGAATGTGAAGATTACAAGACAACATGAGGATTCATTAGTGGGTTTCTTGCGATTTCTTGCTACGTATGGATTAATTTCTTCATTCAAGAAAGAAGAAATTTTGACGTTTTTTGAGGTTGTAGTGCTGCATAAACAGGCTCCAGATTAACTTTTAGATTAACTTTCCATGATTTGTTCTACATAGGGTAAAAATTTAGTTTATTGTAAAGTCCAGCAAATTTACATACAACAACTAAACAGACTACGCAGTAGGGGCATCATCGTCAGAGTCTGTGGCGTTTTTCTCCATCCAAGTCGTCCACCTCTGGTTTATCTCTTTGTAAGACTCATTGAGATACTGCTGATCAGATACCAGTTGCTGAATGTCTCGTTGTTGGCTTTGCTGTGATTCCAGCAATTGCTGCAGCTGCTGCTGGTGTGTTCGCTACATCTGATATATTTGCTGCTGTTGCTGGTACTGTTGGTGGTGGTGCATTCGATGCATCTCATTTATTTGTTGTTGTGGCTGGTACTGTTGCTGGTGCATATCATTCAACTGCTTATGATGCGTCTCCTGCATCTGATATAGCTGTTGTAGATACTGCCTTGTATCTCAGCCGCTTCTCTCATCTTCTTGGGGGACGTTTGGTGGCGATGTAGTCTCATCCATCGGCACAGCCCTAGAGGTGGATGCCCGAGAGGTGGATGCCCCCTGATTTCTTCTTAGCACCCACTCGCCATCAACTTCGACGATCCCCATCCGTATCAACTGGGTCGTGTCAAATACGTCGGTCGATCTATGAGGGATTATCTGCTCTCCAACCGGTATGCGAATACCAGCTCGCATGATGAGCTTCATAATCAATGCCCCGTATGAGAGATTAGTGGTGGGTGCCCTCCCGATCTCACGCATGTGATTTATAATCAAGAAACCGGGGTCAAAAAGCTTTCCGTTGCATATCTTCTCCATGACATAGAGGTCCATGCAAGTGACGTGATTTCGATGACCCTCTCGCGGCAGAAGAGTGTGGGCGAGCATGTTTCGGAGAACCCGACCTCTAACATTCAGCTCGTGCGCTCTTGGCTTCACGAACACCCCAATATTGGGGTTGCAGTGAATTTGGCGAAGGAACTCTACTCCCTCGGGCATTGTAAAAAATGGGCAGTCTCGAGAAGCATGGTAATATTGCTCCGCCCCTTCTATGTTAAATCCCAGGACGTCATTCACCTGCTCTGCCCGTATCATAAAATCAAAACCAAGAATAAACGCCCTCAAACCTGTTAAAACTCCATCGGTCCCGATCATTCTCAGGTTGGCGTAGAATAAGCGAACTATTCTCTCGCATGTCTCGCCTATCAATGCATTGATCCCGTTTAGGCCGATATTCTCCAACATTTGTTTAATGCCCAACGACTCCCAACCGCTAAAGTCTACATGCATGCAAAAGTTAAGTGAGCGTTTTCGCAGATCTTGCTCAAACTTTTTTTGGAAATCTTGAGACAAAAATTCCATGGTAAGATCCTGTCAAAAAAAGTATTAGACAAAAATTATCGATAATTGAAAAAAATATTACATATATTTAATATTTAAATAAATAAACATTAGAAATATTTAAAAGTATTACAAAAGTATTAGAATTATTCGAAATTATTTAAATAACTAATCTAAAATTAAAATAATTATACTTTAATAATATAAACAATAAATATATATATATATATAAATAATAAAAACATAATGCATAATATGTGATATAAATAATAAAATTATTCATATTAATAATCAAAAAAAATAATACCTGAAGTGGAGAAATAAGATTGAATATGGGATTAAGAGAGGGAAAGTAGGGTGAGTAATATATGGGATTAAGAGAGGGAGAGTATGGTGAGTAATATGATTGAATATGGGAGAGGAGAGTTTGATTTGAAAACGAGAGGGGAAGTTATTTTTATAGGGATGCCGAAGGCCCGTGACTTCAGTCACGGGTTTTAGAGGTGCGAGTACGGCCGGTCCATTTGGACCGGCCGTACTCGGCACCCCAAGACAAACAACCCGTGACTGAAGTCACGGGTATTAGAGGTGCGAGTACGGCCGGTCCAAATGGACCGGCCGTACTCGGCACTACAAGACAAATAACCCGTGACTTCGGTCACGGGTTTTAGAGGTGCGAGTACGGCCGGTCCATTTGGACCGGCCGTACTCGGCACTACATGACAAAACCCGTGACTTTTGTCACGGGTTTTGCCCATAGGAGGACGGCTGGTCCTCCTATGGGCCGTACTCGCCCTCGCCGAGTACGGCCGGTCCATCTGGACCGGCCGTACTCGGACTCTAATATTTGCGTAAAATTGCAAATAGAGTCGAGTACGGCCGGTCCACATGGACCGGCCGTACTCGGAGGGCGAGTACGTACTCCTCACCCCCCCTGCCAGGTTTAAAATGAATGTTTGCGATAGTTTGAGGTTTTTTACGATGAACAGTAATTTTCGAGGGTTTTTTTGTTGTTGACCGTTACTTCAGGGTTTTTTTTTAAAAAAACCCTTCATTCTTTTTGAAAACAACAATTAAATCGTATATTTGAAAACAATGTCCTAGATTTGGGAAGTGGTTGAAGGTGACAACTAGTTATCTTCCTGAACAATTTCTTAATTAAAAAAAGATTAATTACGTATTTTCCAAATCACGATTATAATTAAGAAAATAAAATTTATTCAAAATTACAAATTAAACAGAATCATTTGTTAATTTTGAGAAAATAAAATAAAATAAAAATTAAGTTTTGGAAAGTTCTCCTATATAAATCTAGGGTAAATTTCATTTTGAATCTCAAATTATGAGATTTTTTTTTTTTTTAAATCTTTAAAGTATTAATTTCAGAAGGTGTCAAATTAAAAAGTGTATCAAATTATATTTTACCCATGGACCGGAGCTTAATAAGAATGGAAGAGGTTATATTATCAGGCATGGAAAACAGGCGAGGTAAACAGCAAGTTGTTGAAGACATTTCAGAAGAGCTTTGTACAAGTCCAACATATTTTAGACCAGAACAGGCTACTACTAATCAACGAGATCAATCAAATGTTCAAAAATTGCAGACAATTTGGGAAGAAACGTGCGTTTGATCAGAGAGCTGAATAACAATATCAGAAGGGTGGTTCATCTGTATGCTGATCTTTCAAGTTCTTTCACCAAATCAGTGGAGGATGATTATTCAGAGGGAGAATCCAGTGGAACTCTCAAGTCTGATGGAAGAGATGGCCAGAAGAGAACTAGAATAGACTGATTTCATCACCTTCTCTTTGATGAGAACGTGAAAGAGTTTGAATTCTGCTAATTTAATTATCTTAATTCTCTAAATAGTCTCTCTAATTATTATTGTAAGTTCATTAGCTGAAAATTCAATGTTATAAACTGGTTTGAATTATGGTTTATGTTAGAGTTCAATCTTCTGGTTTGAATTTGAGGAAGTCGATTTTGTAAACTAACTTAATCAAATCGAAATTTTCGGTTTAATTTTTGTTCATGGAACCAATTCGAATTTATAATATTTATATTAATTTTTAAAAAATTAATGTTGAAAATGACAAATTATATAAGTAAATTTGTCAAAACTAGCACGAACTGAGTTTAAATTAGACAAAACCAAGTTTAAATCAAAAAAATGGAAACGGAAAACGAACCGAGCAAAATCAAAAATATCAATGCGTTTTTTTGAAACCCAACAGAACCTATTCGATGTAATTAATATTTTATTTTAATTATTCGATGTAACAGCAACATCACGGGATTAAAATAAGATAAACCGATTCTTTCTTCTTGGCCGTTAAAAAATGCCTTGGTTCATTCATTGACAGTTGGATTCTTCCATAAATACATTGTTCCCGGGCTCATCATCTACGCGCTACCTGTTCTCTAGGGTTTCTATAACAAACAAGCGAAGGAAAGGCGGGACTATCCATCCAAAGCGCTAGTAATCAAATATAGTTTCACAGATCAGCAAGAGCCAATGAACGGAAGATTTGACTACATTGAGAGTTTGGAATGTTATTTTTTCAAGCTTAGATGTTGGTTTTTGTGGTTTGGTCCATAATTTGTTGGAAATGTCTTTTGCTTGCTCTAGTTTGTGGCTGATGCTGATGGAGTGTTTATTTTTGGAAAGTTGTTCCAAAATTAAGTTTTGGAAAGTTCTCCTCCTATTTAAATCTATTCTGGAAATAAGCAGTGTCTAAATCCTTCTCCGCTCGCCATGTCTGCCAATCGCAGAAGACTCTCCCTTGCCCTTTCTAGAGAAGGGTTTTCGGACATACTTCCTAGGACATGATTGAAGAAATCCGTCTACGCCTCCCTTTTTGCGTTCTGGAGGTTACCCACACCATGGCTTTCTCTCACTACATCTCGCTATTTCCTCCAACGTTGGGAGCTCCATCACGCTCCTTTCCACTTGGACCCCCCGCTCACTCTTCTCCTTCAGGATTCCTACAATTGCACCGAAATAGAATTCTTCCTCCTCACCAGGGTGCATGAAGTCAAGATTTCTGGTTTTGCTCTCTATTTTCTACCTGGGTTTCGCTTGAACGGCAACGACCACATCACTATCATGGGTTCGACCCCATCACTATCATGGGTTCCTGCAAGGACCTATTGTTGTGCTGCAACAGAGAGCGCTTTCAAAGTGATTACTTCGTAGTCAACCCCATCACTGGCCAATGGGTTGCCCTTCCTCCCCCTCTTCGGCCGCACGACTATGTCCTCTCCTGCTTCGTTTGTGAGCCCACCTCCATTGCGGAGGCCAAGAAGAAAGAAGAGTTACGATACAGAGTGGTGCGCATTCCTGTTTTCAAACGATCAAAAATTGAATTCAACGTAGAGATATTCTCGTCTGAGGATGGGCAGTGGAACAAATATGCCATGAGGTTGGCAGAGGAGCTAAGAACATACTCGTGTAAATACATTGCTATAGCTTGCAATGAGATTTTGTACTGGCATTTCGATATTGGCAGAGTATATGTGATGAGATTGGATCCATTTAACCCTAAGAAAAAAGGGATTCGCGTAATTCAAAATGATGCTGAAGATTAGACATGGAACCAAAAAAATATGTCATTGGAATATATGGCAAATTGAGAATGTCTGAGATGTTATGGTCTGAGTATAGATATAAGGACAGGTATGAGGAAGCTGGAAGCTTTACGCATGAATATTTGGGAGCTGGAATTAGGGTGGGGCGCGGTTCGGGTTGGTTTGGTTCCGAGCCTGGACCGAAACCGGACCAAAATTTCAGGATTTTTTTTCTGAATCTCGGAAACAGCCATGGGAGGGACCGGTACTGAACCGGGACCGGACCGAAATTACTATTTTTTTAATTTAAAAAAATAAATTTTTTCAATCCAATCTTTCCAAAAATGAAATCCGATATTCAACCAGCAAAACCATCGCAATAGTTGGACCTTGGAAGGGAAAAACTTAGATTTGCTCATAACTTCGATCCGAAAATCCAAGTCTAAAAAACAATATCCAGAATTCTCAAGCATTATGTTGTAATCAGTTTCAAGCATTCCAACAAAAAATTTATGACAAAAATTTTTGACCAGGCGAGCTGAGGCGAGGCGACCAGGCGAGCGCGAGCTCGAGCCCGAGGCGAGCACGAGCAGAGACAGCAAGAGCAGAGGCGGCGCGAGCAGAGATAGTGAGCAAGCTAGGGCTTCTAAGTAGTGAGTTCTGTGTCTGAAGTATGAAGAATAGAGGTTTACATATGGACTTCTGGCTGCGGGAAAGAAGCAACGCTGAGGAGTGGGGTTGGTTTTAGTTTTTTTTTAAATTTTTTTAAGTTATCCGACCCATGGGTCGGATAACCCACTGGACCGACCCATGAGTCGGTTCTCCCGTGAGAATTCTCGGTCCCGGTACGGGGAACCGGGGAACTGGTGACCAGACCGCGGTTCCTGGTTCCCCAATCCATGGAACCGAGACCAGTTCCATGGGAAGAAGAACCGACCAAGAACCGGCCCAGACCGCCGGTCCGGTCTGATTTTGTGGTTCCGGGCCAGTTCTGCCCACCCCTAGCTGGAATATGGCGAAGCAAAATAAATGTTGGTGCAAGTGGTTCGGTTGCATGAAATACTAGTTGCCAACTCCTCAATTGTACATCCCAAGACTGCCGTAAGATGTTCATGGTAGAATTTGGCCTTCCACCCAGCGACAGAGATATCATTTACTTTTACTTGAAATGCACTGGGATGAACAAATTTATTTGTTGCAACTCAAAGAGGATGAGCCTGGAAATTGTGAGTGGCTATGATTTTATCAAATTGTTTGCCAACTAAGTTGATATCTTTTCGTTTCTGCTGCCATGGTGGCCAACCCCTGTTCCTGCCCTGTCGAAGCCGTGTGATGCAGCCTCAGAGCCCACACATTTAGTTTAGGTTTTTACGGGTTACTTTTAGTTTATTTAGTTTTCTTTTACGATTTAAGAACATTTTCTTTTATTTTATTTTAGAAGTTTATTTAGTTTCCTTTTGTATTTTAGGAATATTTTTCTTTGATTTAACTTTCTTTTAAGTTAGATTCTATAGGTATTTAATCGTCTTTCGTTGCTTTTAGATTGAATAGATTTTATGAATCAAAGAATAGTTTCCAAACGTTTTATCCGCATATCTTTTGTTCTTTTCTGTTATTGTGTTTACGTCACCGTGCATATAGATTGTGATCTTAGTTTTTATTGTTATGTTAGTTAATCAACCCAGCTAACAGAAAGTTTTGTTTATGTATAGTTTATTATTTAGTCTTGTGATAATTTCATGTTTCAATCTTTCCAGAACATATAGCTCTACATGAGTTGAAGCAACTGTTTGATTTTACTTTCGTTTTTGTTTTTTAAATTATATTTTCATTTAAATTTGAACATGTCATTCGCATGAAGTTCTGTCACTTTGAAAGGTATAAAAACTGTATTGAGAACTTATCTGGCTATCCTTATCAAATTCTAAACATTTGAGAAATTTATCTATCTTCGTAAATAAATTAGTCTTAGGAGTAGACTTACCGATAATAAATTTGTCTGCAACTTTGAGGAATATATAAAAATGAAATTGTTACCAACTCAAAAGCAGAAACAATAGGAAAGAAGAAGAGAAATTAAGGACATCCTAAACAATGGGGAAGAAAAAGAGGAGCATACAGTTAGAAAACTATAATATTTGAAAAGATTTGATCCAAGTGCTTCAGAAAAAAAAAAAAATATATATATATATATATATATATATTAGAGACAGTCATACTCAGTAGAAAACTATAATATTTGAAAAGATTTGATCCAAGTGCTTCAGAAAAAAAAAATATATATATATATATATATATATATATATATTAGTGACAGCCATACTCAGTATTCATCATAAAATTGAAATAGCGGTGCTCCTGCATTTAATACATGAATAATTCGCGGTGCTTAACACGAGTCATGATGGAGTCGGATTTCTGGGCTTTCCTTCCATCAGGCGTCAGCTTCCTCTGTGGTCTTTTGTTTTGCTGGAACAGAGGTTAGATAGAAGCCGATTGCGTTTACATAATTCTCGCACCTCCCTTTCAACCCAGCAATTTGACCCCCTTCCATTGGCAAATTAAATGGGGTTCCTTGTTCTGTTCCGTACGGCCATAGGTTCTCAGGTTGCTCCTTAAGAGCACCTCCAATGGTTGGCACCCATGGATGCCAACCATTACTTAAAAAATAAAAAAAATTATTCTCTTTCTCCTCCATCTCATATTCTCTTTCCTCTACATCAGATTGGGCAACTTCAACCAAAAAACCACTCCAGTGGTTGACATTGACGGGTGCCATATTATATTAATAGTTTAACATTGAAGGGTGTCATATTATATTAATAGTTTAATATAATTTTTCTCTCTCAACGGTTACTTTTATAAAAATTAATTTTTTATTATAAAAAATACTCCAACAGTATATTCATTATCTTTGTTTTTTGTTTTTTTAATGATGGGCATCGGTGCCCATGGGTTGCACTTTTTTGCAACCCATGGGCACCACTCGCTGCTCTCCAATGGAGAGAGCAGCGAGGGAGGCTGGTGCCTGTCAGGAAAACCTGACAGGCACCCTTGAGGGCATCTCCCATTGGAGATGCCCTAACACCAACGATCAGATCACGGTGCTGCTTGAGCCGAACTTGTGGTAGTGGCCCCTCACGCCAACAAGAATCTCATCTGGGTACTTTAACTTAATCTGTGGTTGATGAAGTAAGTTCTGTTTCTATCATTATTATATTTCATACAATTTCAGAGCCATTTCCAACTCAAAGCAGAATCGATGGGGAAGAAGAAGAGAAGTAGAGAGAGAGAAACGCATGGTTTCAGGCTAACCTCAGATTTTCGGCCACCGTTGCCTCCATGTTTTGGCGATAGAACGGGCTTACCATTATTATCATACAACAGACTTATTGAGTCGATGCATCCACTGTGATAAATGATTATCTCCCTTATGCCGGCGTAGTTGCCATCATCCCAGGCGAAGCCACCATCACCTCCCCATGGCCCCGCAACTATGTCACTCACCTTCTACTTGTTCCTCTTCTTGTTTGCTTGGTCCCGGAGCAGACTAGAGCAATGAACGCGAGGAGAAATGAGGTGCCATTGGAGTAGAGATGTTAAACGAGCGAGTTGAGCCGAGAAAGACCTGGCTCACTAAGCCTGCCGAGCCTAACGAGTCTGTCGAGCCTAACGAGCCGACCCTAAAAAATTTCCAACTCAGTCGGCTCGCGAGCCACGAGTCTAACGAGCCGAGCCGAGCCGGCCCAACGAGCGTAACGAATCGAGCTTAACGAGCCGAACTTACATAAATAAATATACTAAACACAAAAACAAAATTAAGTGCACACTAGTAATTTATGTACAAGAACTTCCAACTCACAAAATATAAAAAAAATTATCAATTTTTAAAACTTAGAATTCTCATAGACATTTCATCAAACAAGTGGTGTGCACATTTTATTGGCTCGATTCGTCTGTGTAGCTCAAGTCAAACCCGCTCGTTATTGTAGCGAGCCGAGCTTGGGTCGCTCAACCCGCTAGCCCACCAGTTTAACATCTCTACCTACCACATATAGTACTGCAGTAGCAAGTCGGAAAATTGAAAGCGTACTCGTTCTCTGTAACCAATCAAATCAATTAAACTCTTTAACCACCAATTTTCCAAATCAAACTATTAAACTTTAAAGCAATGTTAAAAAATAAAAATTTAATATTTTACTTTATTCAATTTCTAAAATGTCTGATTTCTGAAGAAGAGTCGAAGACCAACCGGCGAGGCAACGCGTTCTCTCATCTCTGTGGGTGAAGACTGAAGCGGCGACGGAGTGTAAACGAGAGGTTCAAATCTGTCGGCGATCTCTTCTTCACGGTCGGAGAAAGCAAATCGACGAAGTGCGAACAATGCGAGGTGGAGACTTTGATGTTCAGCGATCTGTGAACGGAAGACAACTGTCTTCACCGGAGAAGGCTGAGACGCGATTGGTCATCACCTTCTGCGCAGAAGAACGGCGACGGTCTTGCTGTGAAAATTATGTTCGCAAGTGTACGAGTCGCAACAAGTAATATAGTGATAAAGAGAGTGTCGAACCCACGAAGACTTGTTAATTAATAATCGAAATAATTAATCTTAATTTTAAAATGAACACACAATTAATGGTTTCAAGAATTGAAATTAAAATAAATAACCAAAACAATCAAAATAAACTAAATTAAAATAGCAAAACAAAAAACTGAGATTAAATCAAATTAATAAAAGCCTAGGTACTACGATTTCACCAAGACAATATTTATTTCAGTCCTTCGTAATTATTTTCATAAATATTATTCCTATGTTGATGATCGATTTCACTAAATTCTAATACAATCTCTCTCGAGCATTGCGTAGTTTATCTGATTAATGGGTTATCACTTCTCAGTCTCAAATCCTACATTAATCAAATACAAATAAACCAAGAAATCACAGTGATCACACCAATACCGTAACTATCTCTAGCCTACGTATATTCACGACATTAATTTCAGTGCACAGATATTTATCACCTCTCGGTCTCAAAACACCCAAAAAATCAAGTAAAGATTGGCCAAAAATTTACAGGCTTTAAGGACAGAAATTAAATGCATCAACAATATTGGAAAAAATACTTAATGAATAAAATTAAACGAAGAACATAAAATAAATATCATCTGGCTACATCGTAGCCCTAGAATAAAAAGTTTAGTTCATGCTAAAAGAAATAAAAACATAAATAATAATAATAAAAGTAAACATGTTTTTTTTTATTCTTTTTTTAATAAAGGAGAAAAGAAAAGTAAAGAAAATCGCTTCTCTGTTCTGGTTTGTCTCCTTCACTGCTGCACTGCGAAAATCGCCGAATCGTCCTCCTGAAAATCACCCTCAATCGCCAAATCTGCTGCGCCCTTCAATCTCGCCGAATCTGTTGTGCGCCAGAATCGCCGGATCGTCGCTCGCCTCAATCGTCGGATCGTTCTCTGCCGCGCTCTCGCTCCCAATCGCAGAATGCCTCCTGAATACGCCAAAGACCGAATGCCTTCAATCGCCCAACGCCGAAATCTTCGCTTCTGCCGAAGCTCTCAAAATCGCAGAATCCCCTTTTTTTCGTCACTGCTCGCCTCTCTTCGTTAGGTTTTTATGCTTTTTCTCTTTAGCCGATCCACGGCTTTGATTCCTCTTTTTCTCAGTTTAATGGCTGAGATTAAAATAAATAAACTTTCCAAAAGTGAAATCATGTGGCGATCGATCGCTGGCATATGGCGATCGATCTCCATAGCCTCTGTTTTCTTGCACAATTCTTCTAAAAACTTTGTGGTTTTGTGGCGATTGCTCGCCTATAGTGAGCGATTGATCGCCACGTATTCAGTATAATTTCCTAATTTCCTCCCGAGTGCCATTCTTGTTCTCCTGAGGTGAATGATCGTGGGAAGTATGGCGATCATTCGCCTCCTTGTCTGTTTTCTAAATTCCATTTCTTTCTTTTCTTTTTTTATTTCTTCTTTTATTTCACAACTTTTTCTTTCATTTCCTCTCCTAGTTTGCTGCACACTCACACAAAATTCATCAAATACTTTCACACACTTGAGAAAAACTTATCAAATCAAGTGTAAAAAAGTATAAATAAGTGTGTAAAATTGTGACGTCCCTAACACTGTACCCCTTTATTTTCCCGTATTATTATTATTATTATTATTTTTTACTAATAAACTTAAACCTAACCTTAAGCGGGGATTAAATCGAAATCAGAGTTCGTTTAGTAAATCGTATTAAACAAATATTAACACGGTTGAAATTTAAAACAATTTAAAACTATTAAAACTATTAAATAAATGGATTAAAAACATGTAATCGGCCGAGGGACAAAAGGGGAAATTCCCCATGCAAATTGAAGGGCGCTCGGTCGCCAAATGATAGGCGACCAGGCGCCTCCCTCATGGCCGCACTATCGGTCATAGCTTGGCCGATCGTGCGCCCCTCTTTCCTGGTCCCGCTCCCGATCGCAGCTCCTCCTGCGCCCGATCGCTGCACTCTCCATTTTTCCAGAGAGTTTTACGTCCCAACGCCACACCTTAGGCGTTCGAACGCCTACCCTTTTTCCTTCCTTCTTTATTTCTTCCACATACCATTACTCTTAACACAACTCATTCACAATTTCGCTAACACACATACGTTCCAACATATACATTTCAACTCTCATTCAAACCACGACTCGAAACACGTTCAAAACATAGCCTATTTTCATGAAAATAAAACGCGTAGATATGTTTAAAACCTAAACAAATCCTCCTGTTTTGAAATCAACAAAAGGTTATAAATTTGATTTCCAAAACATCAATACATAAATCTATCCAGATCCAACAACCTAAAATGTATCTACCTATACAATAAATCTGTCTAATCCCCCCATTAGCCCAAAATATAGCCAAAACTCTCAAAACATCTAACCATGAGTCCCACGGGTCAAAATCAGCCTCGACTGCGCCAACGCACTCCCGCGATCATCCTCTGTCAACCGCATCACTCCTCAGGTGGAGGGATCTCGTCCTCACCTATGTCGAAATCACATACACCATACAGACACCTATGAGATAAAAATCTCAGCAAGCTCTCATAAATGTAAATGCATGATGTGCATATGAATTCAGAAATCATGCAGTGTTTTCTTTATCTTTACTCTGTGGGTGTCACTGAGATCTCAGCCTCCTAACCGGAGAGAGCACATCCAGCGGTCAGACTACTCTTTCCAGCTAGACGGGGGGGGTACACGCTTACAACACGTACAGCCGTGCCTGAGCCCCATCTCGTATGACCTATAACTGTATGAGTACAAAATAAATGTGGTATTGTGATAAACCCATAATCGATCTTCACAATAGGTCAAGCCCCTCTCCAGGCCACATGAGTACATAATAGATGTGGTATTGTGATAAACCCGTAATCGATCTTCACAATAGGTCGTGCCCCTCTCCAGGCCACATCGCCATTTTATTTAAACATCGTGCAGAAATTCATTTTCTATGTTCTTTTAAAACACGTGATGCATGAACAGTTCAATATAAACGTAAACAAGCACATATATACCATCAGGACGATAACAACATATTCTACAAAATAACTAATCCTAACTACCCATCCAAAACAAATAAACAAACACGTCGCCAAATTCCTCGAAACGACCTCGACGTACAGTGTAGACCAATCGGTCAAAGCAATTCACGAGAACTTACCTCGTGCACGCTGCAATCCAAGCTCCGTCCACGAGCGTTCACCTAGGCAATTTCACCAAATTATAGTTAAAACGAGTTTAAACTATTAAACGTCCAAATTTGACGAAATCTTAACTAAGGAAATTCCTTAAAGTTCTAATTTAACTATTCGAGGCATTTAAACGAACAATCAATGCTCGATAGTTCAAAACCCCAATTAACGAGCTTTTTCCAAAAAAACGAAAATCCTTTAGTTTGACATTTCTCACAAACCAATCTAACTTCGTTCAATAACGTTCAATACGTCCTCTATATTCTCAAGCCCTATAAACCTATCAATTTCGAACCCTAAATCACGTTTTTAACGGAAACCCTAAACGAACCCTAACTGTCAAACTCCGTGAAAATCAAAATACAACGTTCCAAAAGCATAGAATCTTACCTAGGGTTACAAGAGGAGGAAGAAATGTGAAGGATCGAGACGATCGGAGCAGAGAACGGAGGTCGGAAGTTGAAATCGCCGATGAGGAAAAGAGGAAAATCGCCTAAGCTCTTAGGCGATTCTCGAAGCAGAGAGGAAAATGAAGAAGAAAGAAGTTTTCTGTTAATTTATAATTTGATTTGGCAATTTACCGTTTTGCCCTTCCTTTGATTTTCTATTTGTTTCGTCCTTTGTTTCGTTAATTGCCTAATGAGTCGGTTTCTCCAAATCTCCTTATTTCACCAATAAATCCTACTTATTACTATGGTTTCATTAAAACTGTCCGTTCGAAATTCGGACTTCATTTACTACTTTTACCAAAGTATCCTTTATATTACGAGAAACTTAAATACTCGAAATATAGCATTACTACTCCGAAAAATTCCATAATTTCCTTAAAATTCCTATTAATCGTTAGGATCGTAATAAAGCTCTCCGCTCTCGAAACTGACTTGATTTGACATATTTACAAAAATACCATCGTATATTATAATATTAATATTCCGTACAAGCCGGGTATTACAAAAATACACACTTATCACACCCCCAAACTTGAATGAAAGCTTGTCCTCAAGCGAACAAAATATAACTCAGTTAACACAGAGATAATCTCGATCAAATATAAAATGCTCAATGTAATATAATGGTAAAACAATCTGAATCAAGGCTTTTGGGTAAATCATCTCAGCTTGAAAAATTCATACTAAAAACATCAAGTTCAACACTTTACAAAAGAAATAACTCATAATAGTGCATTAACAATAGCTTATATAGAAATCTTCGTGTGTGTGTGTTATTCATTCTTATTCTCTCATAGTTGTTGGTTCAATTAATGTAGCTACAGGTAAGGGATACATTCTTATTTCACTCGGGATTCACTTCATTCACTCTAATCAATCACCAGCTTTGCCCACTATCCAACTAATAGCAATTATTCATTAACCAAAATAAAAGTCGATAGGTCTTTAAAAGTTTGTAATGTAAGGCGAGGTTAGAAGGGTAGGAATTTTATGGAGACAAACGCTTAATTAGAGCACCCCCTATCCTTCCTTATCTCTCCCAGTTGATATTTTCTGCTCAATATCGCTCACTCATTGAACTTGTTCAAGCTTTCTTTTGATCTCTCACCCTCAAACTTACTTCATTCAATATCATTCAGCTAAACTCCTTTGTCATAAATACAGAGTAAAATACAATAAATTTGACGATACAATAAAATTTTCGAACTTTCATTTTTTTTTTCACGACTATAATAACGAAACAACACGAAAATAAATCAACAAATGACAAAGGAATTTGTATTCATCCTCACCACTACATTTCTCTACTCTCCTTCAAATATAACAATAAATCTTGTGCTCTTTTAGAGAAGGTAAGAAGATCTGTATATGGCTAGGCTGAAATAGGTACAATTGAACGGTAATTAATAGGCTCAAAAGGGTGACTATGGGTGTCATTAGATGACACATAATGGTAAGCTAAGAAGGCTCAAACAGGTCAATGATGGCCTAGGTCATTCTCTTGTTTTGGTAGAATTTCAAATTGCATTCGAGAATATTAGGCAAAACCAAGAAGGATTTTACTTACTGGCACTCATTACTTTTTTCTGGAGCTCCTCCCTCACCGTGTTTAAACTCGTTCACTCCTTCACTATGTCTGGGTTTCACTCTCAGTAGACTACACAAATATATCACTAACAAATAGAATCAAACAAGAATAAAACGTGTTCAGATTTTTGAAGATAACTCTGTAAGCTCTAATCAATGCAAACTAAAACAAATCACTCTTTTACTCAGCATTTCTCAAGGAATTAAAGCATGAATCAATCATTTAAATCATCATCGACACCTCAACCAAGATTTCAGATTGCAATACCAAAATATATCAAAGTGCTAAGATACGCTAAAATCACCCACAAACTTAAAATAAACATTGTCCTCAATGTATAAAAAATATAGGGTAAAAGTCGCGTACCTCATAATGTCTTGAGCTGGTCGTGGAGTTTTGGTCGAAGGAGTAATCGAGAAGAAGAGCTTTTTTTTAACTAAATAAAATGATAAAATGATAAAATGAATTTAAGATAACTGAATCAGACCCTATTTAAAAGAAGAAAAATAAATAAAATAAAAGAAGAAAAATAAATAAAAATAAAATAAAATAAGAAACTAAAGAAAACTAAAAATAACAGTAAGAGAAAAAAATAAAATAAAATAAAAATAAAAATAAATAAAGAAATTATTATTTTTTTAACATGAAATAAATAAAATGATAAAAATAAAATAAAATGACTTAATAGGAACCTATTTAAAAATAAAATAAAAATAAAAATAAAAGAAGAGAAATAAAGTAAAAAGAGAAAATAAAATGAAATAAGAAACTAAAACATAAAAAATAATAATAATAATAATAATAAAATAAAAACAAAAAATAAAAATAAAAATAAATAACAAATGGGTTATCTCTCACCAAGTGCGTGTTTTAACGTCGTCAGCTTGACGATATGCTGCGTCATGTTGGGTCGAGATATATAATGGAATTTACATTTTTAACTGTACCGTCCCAATATGGTAACCCTTGTTGCCCATTTACCAACTTATTATTCGCTAGAATCTTTTTGTGGTCAGGTGGTTTCTTAATAGGTGGTATGACCCGTAATGTCGATTCTCCCAGATTTTCAACGTATTGCATCTCATTCAGCTCAAGAGAGTCGCTTAGTTGACGTGAGGCTTCCATTGTAACAGTGTTAGGGAGTTCCACCTGAAATATGTCAGCGCTAGATATTGGGTACTCCATTGACTTATACACCTTGAATGTCACCTCTTCATCCTGTACTTGCAATTTGAGCTCCCTCTTTCTAAGATCAATGACAGCACCACCTGTAGCTAAGAATGGTCGTCCTAATATAATCGGCACATTTTGATCTTCTTCCATATCAAGCACAATAAAATCGGCAGGGAATATAAATTTGTCGATCTTTACGAGCACATCTTCAATGATTCCCCTCGGGTGTTTAATAGAACGATCGGCCATCAATAATGTAACCTCTGTCGGCTTTGCTTCGCCTAAATTGAGTTTTCGGAAAATAGACAAAGGCATCAAATTAATGCTCGCCCCCAAATCGCATAGTGCCCTGGTAGAGACAGAACTGCCAATCTCGCATGGTACAGTAAAATTTCCTGGATCTTTTAATTTTTGAGGTAGCTTTTTCTGAATAATAGCACTGCATTCTTCTGTAAGAGCTATAAAACCACACTCCTCTATTTTGCGCTTGTGGGAAAGAATATCTTTCAAAAATTTAGCATAACGCGGCATTTGTTCCAAAGCTTCGGCAAAGGGAATATTAATGTGGAGCTTCTTGAAGACTTCAAGGAATTGAGAGAATTGCTTGTCAAGCTTCACATTTTTCAATCTTTGTGGAAATGGCACTGGAGGTGGTTGATGAGCTGGGTGTGAACGTTGAACTGCATCTGTATTAGACTCCTCATTAACAACTTTTGGCACGTTTTTCTCTTTTTGCACTGGTTCAACTACTGTGCCCTTTCGAGTGGTAATTGCATTACAATGCTCTATCGGATTTACTTCGGTGTTACTTGGTAGTGAGCCTTGGGGCCTGCCATTAATAATGTTGGCGAATTGACCAAGTTGATTTTCAAGACTGCGAATTTGAGCGGATTGATTTTGCATTACAGTACTGGGTTTCGGTCATAAACTACATAAGAGCTGTTTCAAGATCGCTTTTCTTTTCAACTTGTTGAGATGGACCTGGTTGAGCTGCTGGAGGTGGCTGCATAGCGTTCTGAGAATTCCTCCATAAAAAATTTGGGTGGTGCTGCCATCCAGGATTATAAGTATTAGAATTGGGATTGCCTTGACGATTAAAATTACCCATATAATTAGCTTGCTCTGCGGGTTCTTTGGCCTTAGGATTTCCCTCTTGACATTCTTCACTCAAATGCGGCCCTTGACACCACTGACAATTAACCTTCGCTGATTTCCCAACACTTGCTGCCATATGAGATTCCTGTAATTGCTTAGTCAATGATGCAACCTGTAGAGTTAGAGCTTTCATAGCCTCGAGTTCTGGAGTACCCGTTGTGCGCTTCATAATTGTTCGCTCTACTGGACACTGATCATTATTGAGCGCTAATTCTTCTAATAAATCATAGGCTGCTTCCTCGGTTTTTCTCATTAAAGCGCCACCTGCAGCAGCGTTGACTAGAGTTTTAGTAGATGCCAATAAGCCCACATAAAAAGTCTGAATATGCATCCATTTCGGTAATCCATGATTGGGACACCTCCTCAACATATCTTTAAAACGTGCCCATGTCTCATATAATGTTTCCCCATCAAATTGATTGAAATTGATTATATTATTGCGAAGCTTGGCGGTCTTCTCGAAAGGAAAGAACTTGGAAAGAAATTTCTGACATAAATCTTCCCAAGTAGTAATAGAATTAGCGGGCAAAGAGTTAAGCCAGTTCTTCGCACGAACTCGTAATGAAAATGGAAATAGCCATAGTCTCAATGCATCATCCCCCACATTGTGAAACTTGAAAGTGTCGCATACCTCTAAGAAATTTGCAATATGATCATTGGGGTCTTCTGAAGGTAATCCGCTGAATTGAGATTGTTGAATCATATGCAGGGTGCCCGGCTTAATTTCAAAATTAGCATTGATGGCTGGTCTGCGAATAGCGGAATGCACTCCGGATACAGTCGGTATAACATAATCTAGTAAGGTCCGGGTCTCAACATTCATAAGTGGATGATTGTCAATAACGAGTGGAGGATTTTCAATATTGTCTTCTCTGTTATCTCCCATAATGACACGCGTTGGTTGAATAGTTTCTCTTCTCGCTTTACGATGTTGTCGACATGTACGCTCTATTTCAAGATTAAGTGGGAGAAGATTAGCGTTTCCTTCTTTACGCATGCACCTGAAATTAACACAAAAATAAAGACTTAAACGAAATAGAATTTAAAATAAAACTAAAAATAATCAATTCGGTATTAATAATAAAAGTCCCCGGCAACGGCGCCAAAAACTTGTTGTGAAAATTATGTTCGCAAGTGTACGAGTCGCAACAAGTAATATAGTGATAACGAGAGTGTCGAACCCACGAAGACTTGTTAATTAATAATCGAAATAATTAATCTTAATTTTAAAATGAACACACGATTAATGGTTTCAAGAATTGAAATTAAAATAAATAACCAAAACAATCAAAATAAACTAAATTAAAATAGCAAAACAAATAACTGAGATTAAATCAAATTAATAAAAGCCTAGGTACTACGATTTCACCAAGACAATATTTATTTCAGTCATTCGCAATTATTTTCATAAATATTCTTCCTATGTCGATGATCGATTTCACTAAATTCTAATACAATCTCTCTCGAGCATTGCGTAGTTTATCTGATTAATGGGTTATCACTTCTCAGTCTCAAATCCTACATTAATCAAATACAAATAAACCAAGAAATCACAGTGATCACATCAATACCGTAACTATCTCTAGCCTACGTATATTCATGACATTAATTTCAGTGCACGGATATTTATCACCTCTCGGTCTCAAAACACCCCAAAAATCAAGTAAAGATTGACCAGAAATTTACAGACTTTAAGGACAGAAATTAAATGAATCAACAATATTGGAAGAAATACTCAATGAATAAAATTAAACGAAGAACATAAAATAAATATCATCTGGCTACATCGTAGCCCTAGATTAAAAAGTTTAGTTCATGCTAAAAGAAATAAAAACATAAATAATAATAATAAAAGTAAACATGTTTTTTTTTTATTCTTTTTTTTAATAAAGGAGAAAAGAAAAGTAAATAAAATTGCTTCTCTGTTCTAGTTTGTCTCCTTCACTGCTGCACTGCGAAAATCGCTGAATCGTCCTCCTGAAAATCACCCCTCAATCGCCAAATCTGCTGCGCCCTTCAATCTCGCCGAATCTGTTGTGCGCCAGAATCGCCGGATCGTCGCTCGCCTCAATCGTCGGATCGTTCTCTGCCGCGCTCTCGTTCCCAATCGCAGAATGCCTCCTGAATACGCCGAAGACCGAATGCCTTCAATCGCCCAACGCCGAAATCTTCGCTTCTGCCGAAGCTCTCAAAATCGCAGAATCCCCTTTTTTTTCGTCATTGCTCGCCTCTCTTTGTTAGGTTTTTATGCTTTTTCTCTTTAGCCGATCCACGGCTTAGATTCCTCTTTTTCTCAATTTAATGGCTGAGATTAAAATAAATAAACTTTCCAAAAGTGAAATCATGTGGCGATCGATTGCTGGCATATGGCGATCGATCTCCATAGCCTCTGTTTTCTTGCACAATTCTTCTAAAAACTTTGTGGTTTTGTGGCGATTGCTCGCCTATAGTGAGCGATTGATCGCCACGTATTCTGTATAATTTCCTAATTTCCTCCCGAGTGCAATTCTTGTTCTCCTGAGGTGAATGATCGCGGGAAGTATGGCGATCATTCGCCTCCTTGTCTGTTTTCTAAATTCCATTTCTTTCTTTTCTTCTCTTATTTCTTCTTTTATTTCACAACTTCTTTCATTTCCTCTCCTAGTTTGTTGCACACTCACACAAAATTCATCAAATACTTTCACACACTTGAAAAAAATTTATCAAATCAAGTGTAAAAAAGTATAAATAAGTGTGTAAAATACACACTTATCATGTCTCTTCTCGACTTCTCCCTTCGTCGACGGTCGGGCTGTGGGTGAGGCAGGGCTGGGGGGAAGGGGCGGGCTGGCTCGCTGAGCTAACGAGCCGGCCCGTTGGCCCGGTCGTTTGGCCCGATTCCTAGCGGGCTCGCGAGCCGAAAATCTCGGCTCAGCTCGGCCCGCCAAACGGGACCGAGCCAGACTCGGCCCGCTACAGTAACGAGCTGAGCCAGCTCGGCTCGCTACTGTAGCAGGCCGCCAGCCCGCCTATTTAACATCTCTACATTGGAGTGAAATAAATAAATGAACTCAGAAGGCGAATAGCCGACAGGAGGAAGGTGAAGGTGATGACTACTTTATTGATTAAAATTTGAGAGAGTGAGTTTTTGTTTATAAAATATGGACAAAGTTAATGTACTAAAAAAAATAGATTAATGCTCCTAATTGATGAATCGCTTATAATAATGTAAAGACAGTACAAATTATTGGTCATTAAAATAGCAATACCCATGCATTCAAGGCTTGAAAATTGCAGAGATATGGCTTCCACGATTATTATAAGCACTTGACCACGGTCGTTTCCAGTATTTTACCCTTTTATCATCTCTATTTTTACCCAACTGTGGATAAAGTTTTGATTTTTACAACTGAAACCAGAAGAAACGCATTAACATTGGCTCAAAGATTATAGCTTTACCCACTTCTACTGTCGTCGTCAAACTTTGCAATACACATTGAAAAATATCAATACACCAACAGCGAGACTAATGCTATACCAGTTGATAAATATGCCTGTTATTGTTTTAAACAGAAGGCGAAGGAACGCTGTCATGTCTCAAATGGGACTGCAACAGAACGAGAGACGACCAACTCAAAAATTGAGTCAACCGTCTGACTCTCAATCTTATTTACTTAAGAAACGTAGCGGAAAATTTTTATAATTGAATATAAAGTCAAGGCAAAGAACAGATGAACTAAAACATGGCCAACAAGCGACACTAGATAATATGATGATGTAAGTCCAAATAAATGACAGTGTATGGTAAATAAAATAAAACTTACAAGTATTCAACGGTATCTAACCTTGAAAATTAAAATAAGTTCTAAAAGAAAAATTTATTATTATAACTCTAAGAGATTTTCACTTGATCCGATAACTATAACTCCGTTGAATTAGATCCTGAAAAAAAAATAGTCATTTGGGTTGAGTTGACTAAACTCAATAGAGGTAGAGTTTATTTCTAGCATTTATAAGATGTGCTGCATAAATTTAATAAAAATTCAAATATGCAATTTTGATAGATATTCAGTGAAAATTGAGCATCTCATGAACTCCGAGCACACTAAGTAATTGGCCAAAACATCGACATTCGGCGGTCGCACCCCACAATTACCCTGATTAGGTTTAGGGTTTTGCGTCTAAAGACACGACTATTCAACTGTTCTATTACTTCTAGTTAAAAACCACATAATTTTTATCATGATAAAATATGCAATTGATAAATGTGTGAATGAAACAATAGCACAAAATTAAATAAATAATTTATGCTAAATAAATTAATTTAATTAATGAATTAAAAATAATACTCAACCAAAAATAAATTAAATTCTTACTCCGAGTGAACTTACAATAGGTCAAAAATCAATATATATCCAAGTGTCCGAGTCGATGAGTCATACTTTAATTCAATAAATTAGTATCTAGCAAAGAGTAAAATCCTTTATTATTTTTGGGCTAACTTATCTCCTAATTTACCGTCAAAGGTCTACATTCAATTTGTTCCCAATAACAGATCTGGGCTGCGGCTCGGACGAGCTGAGATGCTTGGCCTACAACCGAATCATTTATGGCCAAAGCATCAACTAAACCATTGTAATCCATAGAAACACTTCAAAGCTAGATTATTATTATTTTTATTATTTATTTCTCCACAATCAACGTAATCTACTGCCCAAAATATCACAACTACATACTAAAAACACTCAAGCCATATAAATTGATTTACAGGGCACGTACCCAACTGTTGCTAACCCAACAACGTAAAACAGATACTTTTACACTGAAAATGAACTTGAACTCTCGGCAATGACTTTCCAGTCAATATTTCAGAGTATATCGCGAAATAATTTTTGATCTTAGAATCTATTCAGAAGGAGGTTTATCGAACATTAATCTTACTTACAAAATCTCTAATTCTCTTTTCATTCTGTTTCTATATGAGTTCATTTCTTTCCCAAATATTTTATAATTCATCAAACTCACAACAGTCCTATTTTTCAAATGAGAACTACAAGAAGAAAACAATAAAAACGAAGAAGAATGACTCACCTTTGATTTCCCTTTTCAAGACCGATCAATACTGCCATTTCAAAATCACCCAAACAGTAGGAGGTAATCCTATTCCAAACAGAGAAGATAAATCACATCTAAAGTTTTTTTTCCAAGAGAACACGAACACAAAAAGAAGAGGGAATCATTCACCAAATTTCGAGCACCAATGTCGAGCCTCCAAATCGTTTCACAAAAGTTAAAGAGAAAAAGACAAGAAATGTTTTAGCGGCCGAAAAGACTACTGCACGAAGCGCCAATCAGACGGACCATCAAATAAGCACATGAATCTTTAGTGGTTTTGAGTTATGGAGAATTCTGGTTGGACTAAGTCAATTTTCTGGGTCACGTTATTTCTAAAGAAGGTGTTTTAGTGGATCCAGTCAAAATTCAAACTGTGAAATAATGGCCACAACCGAAAAATGCTAGTGATTCCGGGATGCACAGAAAAAACAGAAGAATGAGCTTCAGACAATATTTCCCGTCGTAATTCTAGATTTCCAGGAATGCACCATCTATTTCTGAATCTTAGTATTCCACCCTCCGAATAGTTGAAGACTTTTCGACTTCTTACGTTTTGTTATCATTTTTAATGCCCGTTTACGTTATTATAGAAGATATTTTGCAAAGTTTATATCCTGCAAAATCAAATAAGGGTAAACTCCAGTCGAAAATTCAAAGCAAACCCAACTCGCACAAAGATTTAGAAAAGGACAAAATATAGGAAAAAAAACACTTCCACTGCTTTCCAACAAAAATACAAACATGAATCCCAGACAGTTCAACAAGCAACAACTAATAGCTTCAAGTAGCTTAATCTAGCATGATTAGATTCAGAAAAAATTCCTCAATTCAATCCAAACAGAGTTTTACGAAAAAAAACAGAACCCTAAATTCTCCAAAAATTTCAGAGCAAATTGAAGCTGCATTAGAGTCAGAGAAAGATTTCCTCCATTAAAGTACCAAAGCTTTATGCAGAAACTGAGCGTACAAATTTTGGAAGAGCTCGCACTCTTTTGCTCGACGCAACTCACACCCTCGCACGCCTCAGCTCGAAGGAGCTCGCAGCCTCATAGGAACTCGCAGCCTTGAAATAACTCGCAGCCTCGCACGCATCTGCTATCTCGCGCTTCTGTAGTTCCGCTTCTCGCCAATCGCGTTGGTCGTTGGTCTCTTCCTCACACCGGCTCCTGCAAAGTATAAATTAAAAATCGCATATAAAAGTGAGGGTTAAGGGTTAAGTTTCCGCTAGGTTCGGTTTGTTCTGGTTTCAATAAACATAACCGAGAACCGAACCGAACAAATTTAGTTTAGGGGGTTCGGTTTCAAATTCAGAACAAATAAAACCTTAAACTATCCGCCCCTAGTTAGTACTATTAAAATTAGGCAAAAAAAGCAATTTGAATTTCAAACTATACTGTAAGGGACAAATTGAACCCTTTATTATGTTTGGGTACAAATAAAACCTTAAACTATACCAACCAAACAAGTCAGCCATCGCCTTTAGACGCTATTAAATACACTTGGGGTCGCCCGCATTTTAAATGCGGGTGACCGCGCTTCACACGAGAGCGACCTTTGCAGTAGCCCGCAGTTTTGAGTGAGGTCGCCCCATAACGACAAGGATTGTTCATCCAAAATTCTTCGGAAGGTAAAGAGGATAAAGAAGAAGAGCTATACGACCAAGGTACAAGGTTACTTCTTGAAGATTTTTTTCCAATATAAGCTTCCTGGTTACAAATTATTGAGTTTTCGGGTATCAACCAAATTTTACCATGACTCTTTACGATTGTCACCTTTTAATTGTTCCTACGTCCAAGCTACAAAGTTACTTCTTGAAGATATGTTTTCAATATAAGTTTTGCGGTTACAAATTATTGAGCTTTCGGGTGTCAACCAAACGTTACAATGACTTTTTACAATTGTCACTTTTAATTGTTCATAAGTCCAAGTTACAAGGTTACTTATTGAAGATTTCTTTCCAATATAAGCTTTTCGGTTAGAAGTTATTGAATTTTCGGGTGTCAAACAAACTTTACAATGACTCTTTACGATTGTCACATTTTAATTGTTCACAAGTCCAAGTTACAATGTTACTTCTTGAAGATTTCTTTCCAATATAAGCTTTTTGGTTAGAAATTATTGAGTTTCAGGTGTCAACCAAACTTTACAATGACTTTTTACGATTGTCACTTTTTAATTGTTCTTACGTCCAAGCTACAAGGTCACTTCTTGAAGATGTCTTTCCAATATAAGCTTTATGGTTAAAAATTATTGAGTTTTTGGCTGTCAACCAAATTTTACAATGACTGCTTACGATTGTCACCTTTTAATTATGCATACGTCCAAGTTACAAAGTTACTTCTTAAAGATTTCTTTCCAATATAAGCTTTTCGATTAACAATATTGAGTTTTTGAGTGTCAACAAAACTTTACAATGACTCTTTACGATTGTCACATTTAAATTGTTCCTGCGTCCAAGCTATAAAGTTACTTCTTGAAGATTTTTTTTCCAATAGCTTTCTGGTTATAAATATGATTGTCATCGTTTAATTGTTCCTAAGTCCAAGCTACAAGGTTACTCCTTGAAAATTTCTTTTCAATATAAGCTTTCCGATCATAAATCATTTAGTTTTCGGGTGTCAACCAAACTTTGCAATGACTCTTTATGATTATCACTTTTTAATTGTTCCTAAGTCCAAGTTAAAAGATTACTTCTTGAAAATTTATTTCCAATACAAGCTTTTCGAGTACAAATTATTGAGTTTTCAAGTGTCAACCAAACTTTACAATGACTCTTAACGATTGTAACATTTTAATTGTTTCTAAGTCCAAACTACAAGGTTACTTCTTGAAAATTTCTTTTCAATATAAGCTTTCTGATCACAAATTATTTAGTTTTCGGCTGGCAAGCAAACTTTACAATGACTCTTTACGATTGTCAATTTTTAATTGTTCCTAAGTCCAAGTTACAAGGTTACTTCTTGAAAATTTCTTTCCAATACAAGCTTTTCGATTATAAATTATTGAGTTTTCGAGTGTCAACCAAACTTTACAATAACTCTTAACGATTGTAACCTTTTAATTGTTTCTAAGTCCAAACTACAAGGTTAATTCTTGAAGATTTCTTTCCAATATAAGCTTTTCAGTTATAAATTATTGAGTTTTCGGGTGTCAACCAATCATTACAATGACTATTTACGATTGTCACCTTTTAATTGTTCCTATGTCTAAGGTACAAGGTTACTTTTTGAATATTTCTTTCTAATATAAGATTTCATAATACAAATTATTGAGTTTTTAGGGGTCAACCAAACTTTACAATGACTCTTTACAATTGTCACCTTTTAATTATTCCTTCGTCCAAGGTACAAGATTCATTCTTGAAGATTTCTTTCCTATATTAACTTTACGGTTATAAATTATTGAATTTTCGAGTGTCAACCAAATTTTACCATGACTCTTTACTATTGTCACCTTTTAATTTTTACTACGCCAAAGCTACAAGGTTATTTCTTGATGATTTCTTTCCAATATTAGCTTTTTGGTTACAAATTATTGAGTTTTCGGGTGTCAACCAACATTTACAATGACTCTTTACGATTGTCAACTTTGCATTGTTCTTATGTCAAAGCTACAAGGTTACTTCTTGAAGATTTCTTTCCAATATAAACTTTCCGGTTACAAATTATTGAGTTTTGGGGTGTCAACCAAACTTTACAATGACTCTTTATGATTGTCACCTTTTAATTGTTCATACGTCCAAGGTACAAGATTACTTCTCGAAGATTTCTTTCCATTATAAGCTTTTCGGTTACAAATTATTGAGTTTTCGGGTGTCAACCAAACTTTACAATGACTCTTTACGATTGTCACATTTTAATTATTCCTACATCCAGTCAACAAGGTTACTTCTTGAAGATTTATTTTCAATATAAGTTTTTCGATTACAAATTATTGAGTTTTTATGTATTAAACAAACTTTACAATGACTCTTTAAGATTGTCACCTTTTAATTGTTCCTACATCCAAACTACAAGATTACTTTTTGAAGATTTCTTTCCAATATAAGCTTTCCCGTTACAAATTATTGAGTTTTCAGATATCAACCAAACTTTACAATGACTCTTTACGATTATCACCTTTTAATTGTTCCACAAATAACAAGTGTAGAAGTATTTTGAAGGTTTACCTCAAAATCCTAACTCTCACAAATATGTAATCTCAAGTTTTAGAATGAGAGAGTTGAGTTATCACTCGAGAATAGAGGCTATATTTTTCGCAAGAGAAGATGATAGTCCTTCAACTTATAAATCTCTAGGTGAGTTGCACAGCGGAGCGAGCCTCTATTTATAGTCCTCTTCAAATTCTAAAGTTGTGGGCCTCCTCAGATTTTCACAAGTTGTCCACAACATGTTCATTAGAGACATCAATGAGGTGATGGAATTCTACGACTTAAGTTTGGAGTTATCGCACTGAACGCCCGTAAAATGTGATCAAACATCTGCAAAAGGATTCATTTGAATTTATTGTCTCTAAGTAGGACTTGGGAGATGCTTTTCTGGTGTCTACATGTGTTTTCGGACTTTCGCAATTTAAATTTCAAAAAACAATGTCTCGGAACTGAGCTTCTACAACTTGCTTTGGACATCCTCTGTGTATGTCTGCATATGAGGTCCGGACATCTACACTTCTATTCTCAAATGGTTTGACGCTCTGGACAAGGATACTACGAATTCAACGGAACTTCTAATGCAGGTTTCCACTACCAAAATAGCTCTCAAGACTTATTGTCTACAAAATCTTTCATTTTTCATGTGGCTAGAGATCAGACTTCTGCATCTCATCTCAAGGCACCCAGACAGTCTTTATTGAGACTATCTCGAGTCATTTTTGATCAAGTTCAGTGTGAATTGAAGCCATTTTTTGCATATAAAATCTTCAAATACCCATCAGCAAAGATATTTTCAATAAGAGTGAAAATATATAAAATAAAATTCAATAACATTACAATTTTCATTAACTTAAAATAATTATGTTAATCATCAAAATAATTAAGTTTAATACATGTAAAGCTAATACTAAGTTAATTTTAAAAAAAGGTCTCTTTTTTTTTTTTTTTTTTTTTTTTGCAATATGTCAACTCATGAGACTATCTAAATGGATTTAGAGAATGATTCTCTAAAACGAACAGTAAAAGACTCAGAGATTTTCTCTTGAAAACTTTGTTTCAACAAACATTTTTTAATTAATAATTCAACCTTTTCAACTAATGAATTTATTAATTATAATAACTTATGTCAATGTGTCTTTTAACATCTTATATTACATCTTTGTCTCTTACTAGCCTTAGTTCTTTGATTGAATCATTAATTTATAACGATTACGAATTGTGCGTTAATTATTCGATCTCAAAATATATAAATAAGAGAGTCTGTTTATTATTGTTTCAATGTTAATATTCACAGCTATTCATTTTAATTCATTCGCAATATACAAAGCTTTTAAATTGTAACTCATTAAAAAAATTATCGAGTAAATAAACGAATAAACTAAAACGATGAGTTTGTTAAATAAAATTAATTGATTAGGTATTCTATATTTAACAAAAATTATTAGTTTTATCTGATCCAGCCGGACCTTGTGTGAAATTAAATAAAAAAAATAGAAGTAGTTGTGGTACTTGAAAAGGAACTGCTTCCCCCACGTGAGTTCTGAACTTCTTCCTTTCATGTTATTGGTGAGGCCAAGATTCATATATAATTGAACTCGCTCTCTCTGATCATACTAACTTTCCTGTCAGACCATGGCACGAGTCTGATTTAGTGAAAACAGAAACCCAAAACCAAAATGGTGAGAGAGTCTCTCTCTCTCTCTCTCTCTCTCTCTCTCTCTCTCTCTCTAAGGAGTGTTTCAGTCCAAAAACTCCATTGTTGGAATAACTCTGCATGCATGCCCAAAATTACTTCTCGAATTGGATCATTAAAACCACGGTTTTACGAAATTCTAAGAACATTTGTCGTTATAGAAATGAGTTTAATTTTGGATTTGAATTTGGGAGGGAAGATAACAGTGTCCAACCATTTATCTCGTACATTTTCAGATCACACGTCCTTTAGAGACAGTCCTCTGTTGTGTTGTTCCATCAACTTCTTTTTTTCTGCTTTCTTTTGACCAACAGATCTCAGACCCGCCATGGCTGATTAATGTTGTTTTGGAGATGGATGGGTCAACTCCAGCTTCAACCTCTAAACCCATCTCACACAATCAAACACTTGATAAATTCAACACTTAATTCCGCAATTTTCAATTTAAGTACCATTTATTCATTTCCATCAATATGTTTTTGCTCAAGAACAGAGGTCTTTTAATGGGGGAACCCCGTGACATGCAAACAAACAGTTCGCACGTGTGCATTAAATATCATAATTTCTTCCACAAAGTGTCAAAATCAAACACCCACTGTTCCCATTTCTAGTAAACATCATCATCACACTAATGTTTCTCCAGGAAAAAATGGAAGAAAATGATCCAGATAGTCGAGAGCTCACCTTGGATTACAGTCCTAGCTCCAGATTTTCATCTTCTTTTTGAAGACACTCTGCCTGCAGCCAGAATTTGGAACAGATAGAAAGAAAGCACATTTATTTAAGATAACAGTGGCAATAATACATGAGACATGCACAAAACAAGTGAAGAAAACAACAGAGGAATGGGTTTGCAGAGCTTAGATGGAGCTACAGAGTTCTTTGATGGTTTCGACTCACTTCTGTTGAATCCACAAACATCTACACCAATCTTCACTCCATATGCTTCAGAGGGTTTCACGCACAGATTAGAGTTTCCACTGAGATCCAAGTTCATACCCAGTCTGTTGAAAAAACTGGAATTGAAAGGAACAATACCACTCAAAAGATTTCTGCTTAGATTCAGATGATATATGCGAGGAAGATCACCAAAACCAGCTGGAATTTCACCAGATAAACGGTTGTTTTGCAGAGATAAGGTGCTTAAATTCTTTAGATCCGTAAAGCTTGGTGGTATAATGCCTACATACCCAGAATTAGAGAGCCTGAGCTCTTGCAGTTTCACTAGCTTGCCAAGCTCAAGAGGCAGAGGAATATTCATTGGATTATCATCCATTATGAAGTATTGCAAGCTCTGCAACTTGCTCAATCCTCTAGGGAAATTCCCTTGCAGTTTATTGCCACTCAGGGCCAAAAACACCATTGAACTGACATTTTCAATACCATCAGGAATGCTACCAGTTAGTGAATTGGAGCTCAAATCAAGTTTTTGAAGAAGATCCAGATGAGTGATCGAGCTGGGGATTGATCCAGTAAGCAAATTGTAACTAAAATCAAGTCCTACAAGATTTTTGAGGCTACCCAGCTGGAGAGGAATAGAGTCAGTGAGCAGGTTGTAGCTCAGATCAAGGTGAACCAAAGAGCTCAAGCTGAAAAGTTCAACAGGAATTCTCCCAGTTAAGCCATTCTGTGACAATGTGAGAACTTGCAAGGACTTCAGAGAAGAAATTTGTGTAGGGATGGAACCGGTGAGAACCGGGTTTGATCTGAGACTAAGCTGCTTCAAAGAAGAATTGAAAACTGCAGATGGTGAGATAGTGAGAGAGGTTTTAGTGTGAGTAAAACAATTGAAGAAAAACACAGACTGAAGAAAAGGAAGAGAAAAAATCAAGGATGGAAATTCTGCATTGCTCTTGCAGGTTGGATTAGGGGAGTTGCCAAAATCAAGTCTAGAGACATGGAAGTGGCTGTCTTGTCCTCGTTTACACTCTAGTCCAGACCAGGATGAGGATGTGCAAGGATTGGGATACGATGTTCTCCATGTTTGATCAGAAGACATGGATTCCATTATTTTGAACAGAGTTTCTAATTCAGAAGGTAGGATGCTGTCGATTAATGCTTCTTCTGAAAGATGGGTGTAATTCTGGGCAGTGGAATCAGAAGGTGGAACTGCAAGCAGGGAGAGCAGAAGCAGGAATAGAAGGAGAGAGAATGAGAATGAACAGTACATTTTGGTAAAGATTTGAAAGTCTGCCTCCCACATGTACCAGTTGGTTTGGTGCCTATAGATTTCACTTGGATTTCATTTCTTGTTTTTGTTGTGTGGGTATCTCTGTGTAGAGAGAGAGAGAGAGATGTGGGGTTCTGAAGAGTGATTGAGTTGATGTGTGGGGTAGTTTATATACTCATGGATCATGAAAAAGCAAGTAAATGTGTGTGTGTGTGTGTGTGTGTGTGTGTGTGTGTGTGTGAGAGAGAGAGAGAGATTACCCTGGTTTCAGCCATTAACCTATTGGTCTAGAAGACAACTGAAGTGCTGTTTTTTTTAGGTTCAATCAAACGAAGAACGAAGTCTCTTCTTTCCTAATCAGTTTTATGAACACAAACGTCCCAAAAAGTTGTATAAATCAGTATAGAATTGGAATTAGCTTCAGAGAAAATCACTTTTAAGACAGCTCCTTTTTCACCATCCCAATCAGCAGTGTATGATCTGCATGGGCATCAAAAATCATTATATAATGGCAGTAAATCTTATTGGAACTATACCCACACCCAAAAAAAAAAATAGTTTTTTTTTGTCACATCATACCCAAAACTCAATATTTTATAGGGTTAAAAAAAGGGGGAGCCTTCAAATATGGAGGAGCCCAACACTCAGAATCATGAAAATCAACAACCTTGCTCGCAGTCCATCGTATTGAAATGTAGCATAAATAGTTAAAATAAGTAATAGATGCTTCTGGGTCTTCTGATCACACAATACCTCTGTCATATGATAATATGATATGTTATCTACTTCTTGCCAATGGGGATAGTTTGATAATTGTATAAAAATATGATGCTGAGTTGATGTACTAAAAAAGAGAGAATTTCTCCACCATAAGATTGGTTACTGTTTCTTTACCCTCTCTTTAAATCTTCAGTGAAAATCTTTGGGTAATATTCAAGACTGAGACTGAAGCTCGTTTTTCAATCCAAGGATAAATAGTTGAAAATCAGACGGTTCTGATTTGAGCTGACTAAATATGATTTTTTAAGTACAAAGCACAGGGTCCACCATTAAAAAGCAAAAGCATTTTCTCAGTTTACCTGGTTGGTGAAGCCTGGAGGGAACGCCTCAAAAACTGGAAAAGTGAAAAACAACAGTTGGCGTTACAAATAAACGAGTACATCTATCTAACACATAATTTTGAAGAAATTAACTTTTACCCTGGAGGAGTCCTCCCGCAATCAGAATTTACCAGTCCTTTTTTCTCTAGAATTCTGCACCTGTTTGAAGCAAGAGAAGAAAAGAAGCAGCACAAGTAAACCAGCAAAAGGAATTAACTCCAGAAATGAAAGCATAGTTGGAAAGGGATTGGCAACCAGAAACTATATGGGAGACTGTTTATGAAATTTCATAAATCCTTCCAATACCTATCTTTCTATGACCAGTATTGAACAAACTACCAATAAACAGTCCAAAAACTATAAAAATAGCGAAGAACAATTCAAACCAACTTGTCATAATCTTTTCAAAATATATCTCGAGGAGCATACATAGCTAATAAAATAAAGAATTCAAATTCCTCCTCACAGTTGCACTTGCCCCAACCAGAAAAAACACATGGAAGTTCAGATTAAGATAAGGAAAAAAAAAACTGAATGATGTAGTACTCTGATAGATCCAATTAACAATGCCCATACATTAACCAAGCAATGGAATGGGAGAAAAAGGTCTCGTTTATAAACAAGCTTTTACTATGTCAATTTTACCAAACAACTTCCAACAATAACTACATTTATGTTTTATCATCTATAAATTTAAGGGCCAAAGTTTTTTAGTTGGTGGCCGGGCTTTTGCCTTTTGCTGTCTCAATCTTAATTCCTTGGCCAATTATGAACTGAACTTGTATAAGACTGAAAAGTGAAGTAGAAGAAGAATGAAGGAGATAATCACAGATACTGTTTATTTCCTAGTTGATTGAACAACATTACATAAACTATCATAAAAAGAACAAAAGAAACTAGCAGAAAGAATTTATATTACAACGTTAAAATCACTCTTTTTTGTAATATCCTCTAAAGTTTCAATGGAAGACTCTGGAATAATCTCTACAATTGGTTTACCCATCTGTGAAGCTCTCCCATTAGCTGCCTCACACATCTCTAAGGAATCAATCCCATTATCCATGCCTGAAAGCTGCTGGATTGTGATGTCCTCACTTGCTTCATATTGTGGTGAATCCTTAGCCACCTTGGTCACATCACAATACTGTGAATCAATAACCTCCTTAATTTCATCACAAGTATGGGAGTTATTAACCTCCTCCATAGCATCATAAAGTTGTGTGCTATTTACCTCCTTAGGAATGCCATATATAGTTGCTTCATCAATCTTAATATCAGTATGACTCAACTCTGCCATATGCCCTGCAATAGCTACCTGGCTTAGTTTTGCATGATCAACCTCAATACCATGACAAAGCTGCATATGCCCTCCCTCATTAGTCGCGCGAATAAGCGGTAAATCATTGATCTGGGAATTGACAGGACATATCTGCGAATGATCGAGCTCTCCATCCACAGAATGCAACTCCATTTGATCAATCTCAATAGCAGAATCACAAAATTGAGACTGTCCATCCTCACTCGCAGCACTGTATTGCAACTGTTCCTCCTTTCGCATCCGCTTTCCAGTACCCTTTCTCCTGACCCTCTCTTTTCCTCTAATTCTTTTCCCTAGTTCTAGTTCTGGGGTTGCTGACATCATCACTGGACCACCAACTTGGTCTCTCAAGCATTCATGCGCAATAAACTTAATCTTTGAAATTGACTCAATTTGTTGTGGATCTAATCCTTTAGTTGAGAATGTATCAGCTATATGTGCAATGTCCCTCAACCCAGCATTCTGCATACGAATGAGTAACAAAATATCATAAATCTAATCTTGCAATTTATGAAAATGCATTAAGACAAACAATATAGCCTTACCGTTCTTTGAAACTCAGACGAGAGTGATATAGGCCTCCCGACAAACCTACGTGTAATTTTAAGATACCATTGCATGTACTCGTTCTCATCTATACCACCATCGCCATCTACAATCTGGATTCCTCGCTCTAACCACTCACCAAGCTCTGACTCCATTTTCCCTGACAAATCAACCCCGCCATCGACCCCACGACTTTTTCTCTCCCACGGAGGCACATATTCTGGGATTGCTTGAGGAATGCCATATTGCCTGAGGCATCGATTAGGGAGATGCCTCTCTGCCTTGTCAAAGCATAGCAACATTGTCTTGGCCCTCCCCAAAATCAAAGTACTTCTAATATCTTCTGGAATTAGAGTGCTGTACATGTCTCGGTAAGGAAGCCAATCCACCTGTGTCAAAACCATGCAAATTATGGCTGTGCGTGATAGACTATATATAATTTTTAACAGAAGAAACAGTAAAAACAATGAGCTTACATCGCATGGCTTCAAAGAATCCAAAGCCTTGCGGTAAAAAACTACATCACGATTTGCTGTCGGACCACTTTGCTTCCCCTTCCATCTAAGCACAAATGGAAACCGATTATGCATTGGATCATAATTCAGCTTTGGTCGCCCAATATTCAAGTGAAAGTAACTCCAACACTGCAAAAATTACTAAAGTGAGCATCCCCACAATAAAAAAAAGATGCAGCTAAACTAAAAGAAAATATAATGATGGGCAGCAGAGAAAGGAGGGGGAAAGAGAATAAGAATGAGCACTTTGATAACCTGTAAAAGGGTCAAACAACCACTGATGGTGCTCTGTGATCTAAGGGAAGCATTGCCAAGTGCCCTATATAAGAATGCTAGTGTTGCTGCACCCCAAGCATACTTTCCGCAGTGATCGAAATTTTCGAATAAAGGAAGATACATTACAGGTACTTTGTTTCCAGTAGTAGTGGAAAATATAGTGCTACCCACAAGGTAGAGAAGGTAAGCACGAGTATGGCGTTCAATCACCTCCAAAGGAGCATCATCAGGACACCGAGAGAAAAACTCTTTCAACCAACTCAGCTTTACCATTCCACCACTTGTGTAACCAGAATCTGGAGCCAGTCCAAGATACTTCTCACAGACAGAATGACATGTGGTATAAGTTAAGCCTATCACAGGCTCCCCATCAATTGCCAATCCAAGTAAGAGAGCGACATCGTCAAGGGTAACTGTCATTTCGCCAACATTCAAATGAAAGGTATTTGTCTCCCTCCTCCACCTCTCAACTAGAGCAGATATGAGAGGGTTGTCCAGACTGATTGCCGGAATCAATCTTAAGAACCCAAATCCAGCCTTCTCCACCAATTCAATTTGTTTAAGATTAAGCGTCCATTGATCAAGCTTAGATGTATGTTCATGGCACCTAAGAGCTCCACGCTCCTAATAATGTCCAACAATTAATAACGAAACAAGAAGAGAAGAATAAGCTCATTTGAAGATAAAATTCACCTGTCCCTCCCAAACTGCCGAAGAGACATGCTTGTCTTGATCAAAGAGAATAGAACCATCAATTGGTCCTGGATTGGTTCCATAAAGATCCACCATAGATAAGTCCATCATTGTCAGCACCCCCAAAGAATACTGCCTGGAATGTTGACCAATACAAGTCTATTATCTTAAAGCCATAACAATAGCTCAAATATACGGAATTAATCAATTAAATTGCAATATAAGGACTAGAAACAGTCATAAGCTTACTCAGAAGTTCATAATTTTATCATAAAAGAGTCATACAAATGGTATAACTAAACTTCTTAGCTTGCTCAATTATCTTTCCAGTAATAGAAGTCGTTAGTTTCTGAACAAAATAACAACATAAAGATTTTGCAAACTATGTTCTATTCAGCTTCTCATCGTCGACTGTGAGAATGGTCAATCCTCACATCTTAAACCATGCATTTCATCTGTCACTAATCACTTATTAGATTTTGAAGCTCCTCAAGAATAAAAATTACCCATACTAATGTCTTATCACAAACGAGAGAATTTATTCCAAGTCACATAAAATTGAAAGCACTGTCTGTTTTGGTCTCCAAAACTCATAATCAGCAACAAGAGGATTCCAAAAGAACCCACCATTCTAATGCGAGAAAGAACTTGAAAAGAAACAATCCAAAAACTTGACATGGAAGATCTTTAGAATTCGAAAACGCAAATCAAACACAAGGTTCGAGCGGGAGAGAACAAAGAGCAAAGTGAAGATTAAAGACAAAATTGCAATTGGGTAAATGGAAGTCTGCTTAATTTAGTAGTCGGAAGTAAAAGACAGAATGGGTTCATCTCCTTCCCCTCGTTTTGTCGAAGCCAAAAGAGGAAGGCATTACTATGGGAGGAGCTTATGAAGAATAACGTAAAACGACAGAAGAGAAGTCGGGGGAGGAAGGAATAGGAAACCTGGGTAAAGAGAATGGTCACCAAAACGACGACGGACAGCAGCGGACTCGACGACCACGAAGCAAAGCTTGAAACGACGAATGGAGCGTCGTAGCGATCGCGTAAACCAAAACGATGACGGAGGGAGTGGAAAAAAAGCCCTACGCCCCTTGTTGCCTCCTCGCAGCTTCGCAACGACGCCGTAAGTGGACTACCAACTCTTTATTAGGGTTGACTGAACCGGATTTTAGCTCGGTTCGGTCTGGTTCTTCGTTCTTCTCTTGATTCTGGTTTTGAAAAATCAATCAGAATCAAACAGATACAGCATCATAAGAATTTAAGTATGTTTTTTTTTTTTTTGTATATTTATGTGGTAAAATCGAGCTAAACCAACTAAATTTGAGAAACATAAAACTAAAAAATATACATATTATTTTTAGTTTTGTTATAAAGTTGATATATATTTACATAAATTATTGAGTTTTTTTTTTAAAAAAACCCTAAAGTATGGGTTGATTTTAAAAAAACCCTTAAAGTACACTGTTCATCGAGAATAACATTAAACTATTGAAAATACGCAATTTCAACCTCGCAGATGGGGTGGGGAGGCCGTCCTCAAAGATCGAGTACGGCCGTTCCAGCTGGAGAGGCCGTATTCCTTTGTGTAAGAACGTGATTGTCTGAGAGAGAGAGAGAGAGAGAGAGAGAGAGAGAGGGGGGGGGGGGGGGGGGGGGGGGAGAATGAATTAGAAATTTATTAATATCTTTTACTAAGTGTAATAAAAGTTTCTCAATTGATTGCTTACTGATTCAAATAAACAAAGAGAGAAAGAAAAACAACACCGAGAGTTTTTACGTGGTTCGGCCAAAACCTGCCTACGTCCACGCTTCAAGGTTTTCCCTTGAAGTTTCTTTCCTCTTCCTCAGAGAAAAACTTGATTGGACTTCACAGGCGCCAATCAACTGTCTTTACACTTTGATTGATCTTCACGGGCGTCAATCACAGCCTTTACACTTTGATTGATCTTCATGGGCGTCAATCATAGCCTTTACACTTTTACTAAGTGTAATAAAAGTTTCTCAATTGATTGCTTACTGATTCAAATAAACAAAGAGAGAAAGAAAAACAACACCGAGAGTTTTTACGTGATTCGGCCAAAACCTGCCTACGTCCACGTTTCAAGGTTTCCCCTTGAAGTTTCTTTCCTCTTCCTCAGAGAAAAACTTGATTGGACTTCACAGGCGCCAATCAACTGTCTTTACACTTTGATTGATCTTCACGGGCGTCAATCACAGCCTTTACACTTTGATTGATCTTCATGGGCGTCAATCATAGTCTTTACACTTTTACAAGAATGGTTAAGATTTACAGCACAGGCTACACTCCCACAATCAAATCTCCAGTTAAATTCTCGAGAGATGTAGGAAAATAGCAGAGTCTTACAGAGCTTTTTGCGTATTAGGGTTCAGAGAGAATTTCGGTAAAAAGTTATTCCCTCGAGCTACTGTTCTTTCTTTTATACTCTTGTCTGTAATTTGTCTTTCATCTAGAGAGGTCCTTGTCGCCGTACAAAAATATGACCGTCAGAGAGCTTTCATTCACAGAAAAATAGTCGTTTGAATTCTGGAGTCGCTTTTGCTCGTGGTCTTTAAAGTCTGGACGATTGAGTCTGTTTTGACTTTGGACGACTGCGTCTTTCATTGGCGTGGATGATTGCGTCTGCTATTGGCATGGACGACAGCGTCTTTCTTTTAAGCGTGGACGACTGCGTCTTTCCTTTGAGCGTGGACGACTGCGTCTTTGGTTTAAGCGTGGATGACAGCGTCTTTCCTTTGAGCATGGACGACTGCGTCTTTACTATTCTGTCTTGGCCGTGGACAATTGATTTTGACTAAAGTCATCTGACTTTCACGTGATACTTTGGACGATTGATTCTCACACTTTAACTTTGAACAATAGATTTCGTCTTGACTGTGGACAATTGATTCTGACTAACTTTGGACGATTGATTTCCACAGACTACTTCATTTATTTTTGTTTTCTTTCACGTGGAAGATTGATTCTACAGACTATTAACACTTAGCCAAAATTGTTAGAAAACATAATACCTTTTTCAAAGGGCATTTTCAGATAAATGCAATAAACATAATAAATCAATTATCCAGTTCGTAAATTTCATATTACTCATGCTCGTCAGTTTATATATTTCTTATTAAACTTAATTAACAGTTTACTCGTTTCATATTAATCATAATCATAAAAAACATAATCACCAAAAATAGTTACTTAAATAAGCTAACAATCTCCCACTTTTTGATGATGACAAATATATATAATGATTAATTATGTTCTCTCCCATAATAATCTCAGAATCATAAATAACTTCTCTAGCTCCCCCATATTCTATGCATGCAACCAAATAATTCTAACTCACCCATACTCTATGCATGCAACCAAATAAATAATTTTTCATCTCGGTATCATTCTATATCTATCTCCCCCTTTGACATTATCAAAAACACAAAAAGAAGAAATGGCATAACAAGCATAGTGTGAATAAAAGAAATATCATAAAAAGAAATCAGTCACATTGTTTGAAAAATATGCTGAGTTCTCGGGAGAGGAAGAAGTGTTCTAGCTTAGAAGATCCCTACTGGAGTAAGGAAATCATCCTAAAGAGGGAGAAATCCTAAAAACGGCTAGAATAGAAATCCCTGGCATAACGGAACAGATGCTCTTCTTCATCCTCATCGGCATCCCCTGCAACTGCTGCAACCTCTGCATCCACCATGAGTGCATCAACAGGAGGCACTGTCTCATGGACAGGCTCAAGCATGACAATATCAGCAGAGGCAGCATCAGCAGCTGGAACAATGGCAATATCTGGAAGAGAAGAAGCGAACTGATCAACAACCTGTGCAGGCACTGGCTCATCCTCACACAGAGCAATATCTTCAGTAGCACCAGGCCCAACATCCTGAGCAACATCCAAAGGCTCAGCATTTGTAGGAACAGCTGAAGTAGAGGGTTGAGCCGGTTCAGATGTTTCTCCACCGCCTTCCAAGTTCTCATCCCCATGAATGGACACACCATCACTCTTAATCAGAAGATTATGAAGATCACTAAACTGAGTGAGGATACGTGCAGATTCTCGTTGCAATTGAGTTGTGACTAGAGTGGAGTGGAATCTAACCGAAGAGAGGATATCATCTATGACTTTGTTGTTCTCAAGTTCATCTTGAGCAATACATTGGTTGACAGTAGCAATAGTTGAACTTTGATTGGATTCCAGTAATTCAATTCGATTGAGTAGACCTTGATTTGCAGTCGCGAGATTTTCAAGATGAGACAGGACAAGAGCTGCAAATTGACCATGATGGGAGAGATATAGGGATTGAAAAGAATCAAGACCTGTCCCTAGGCTGGCAATGCTAGCCCGAAGTTCATCCTCTAGTTCCTCAAACATATTATTTCTTATTGTAGAGCTGGGAGGAACTCTAGATCAAGGAGGATCACGTGCTGGCAGAGAAGGTACAGGAGTTGGAGAGGGAGCACGAATTGGACTGAGTGGATGTGGGAGATCAGTTTGGACTAGAGAAGGGTCAGGATCACTGAAAGGTTCTTGAAGGGGAATTTGATCATGACCAAACTCTTCAGGAGTTTGACTGAACAGAACTGGAGGTGGCAGAGAGGCAAGGACAGGAAGACAAATGTCATCTGGAGAGCTATCTTCCTCTTCTTCTTCAATTAACAGGCGCCTTGACACACCACGGCCACCACCTTTCTCAACTAACATACCTTGATCATCTCTTGTGATTCTCATTCAAGACAAGGTGGAGGATGAAAAGAAATCAGACTTCTTTAGGGATAAGATCTGGTTAGAGGCTGGAAAGTGGACACCATAACTAAGAAGAATCTTCATAATTAGAAGATTGTAAGGCAGAGACTTGGACGGATTGCTGACTACTTGAAGCATCCGATTGAAAATAATGTAGCCAACATGAAATGGTTCAGCTTTGAAGAACTGTCCAAGAATGAAAAGATCCATTCCACTGACATGATCTCGATGACCTTCAACAGGCAGAATGTTAAAGTGAATCATCTGGTGAAAGATCCTAGCCCTAAGATTTAAATCCTTACTCTTCAGCTTCAGGGGTGAGTTATTTGGATCCTTGGCAATTAATTTCATTAATTCCTTGCCTGCAAGTTTTTCAAGAAAAGAGGGAATCTTTGCTGCCTCAAAATATTTCCTAGATCCATTTAGAAACTCACATTGAAGGATGTCATGGAGTCTTTCTTGAGTAAGTTCAATATGTCTTCTATAGACATAACTTTTGAGGACTAGAGGACGCGTGGAATGTTCCAGATTGGCGTAAAACATCTTAATTGGGGTTGCACAATAATTGGGCACTAAATCGAATAGTCTCATTAACCCCATCCTCAGTAAAGGATCCTCAAGGTCCAAATCAGATAAATCTCTAAAGATAACTCCATGAGAGCAAATAATAGGTCTAAATTCATAACTTTCATAGTACCTATAAAAAGCAGCTTGATGAATGAACTCGTGATTCGGCCATTGAAGAGGAGGAGGAACGATGACAGATTGGGAGTTTGTCGGTTGAGAAGTCTTCTGTTTCTTCCTCGCGAAGACTTGGGGAGCCCTCGAGGAAGAAGCCATAGATAATAATTTGAGCTTGAGAGACAGAGTAGAAGGATTAGAGATCGGCGCGGACGAACAGAGACGGAAAGGAGTCGCTGAGCGAAGGAAAGGGTTGAGAGATTTTTGAGAGGGAAATTTGAATCTTAGGGTTTCTGTTCCCTTTTGAAAGAGTTTATAGACCATTAGGTGAATGTCCATCGTCAAAGTCCATTGACAACGTCCATTGTTAACGTCCACAGTCAACGTCCATTGTTAACGTCCACAGTCAACGTCCATTGTTAACGTCCACGGTCAACGTCCATAGTGACCACGCTTTCTCAGAGAAGGAAATTGTGGAGATCGTCCATTTTGACAACATTGTCAATGTTCATTGTGACAACGTCCATGCCTTCATTGACCAATCTGCTCTATTGCACAATATTCTCCAACAGATGAAGAAATTCAGTTTTTCTTAATCCGAATGAGACCTAACCTTATTCTAATATTATTGAAGGTTTTTTCATCCAAAGGCTTGGTAAAGATATATGCTACTTGATCTACAGAATTGACAAATTCTAAAGAAATATCCTTTTTCTGAACATGATCTCTGATGAAGGGATATCTAACTTCGATGTGTTTTGTTCTAAAATGTTGGATAGTACTCATGGAAATATTGATGGAATTCCTCTAACTAAATTCTCCATAGTAATCTTAGCTAAGGTGTCCTTCCTACGTGACCTAGCCTTCTATGTCAAGTCCAACTATCAACCAGCAAGATAACAGCAAAACATTTTTCATCAACAAGTTTAAAGATATCTAAATTAATAATATACACATTCATTTGATTTAAATATCACTTTATAACACTTATCACACAGTTGACTTATACTAAGTAGATTATGTTTTAACCCTTCTACCAGCAAAGCATTCTCAATAATAGGGTTAGAGCTATTACCTATGTTACCGATGCCAACAATTTAACCCTTCTGGTTTTCACCAAAAGTGACATTGCCTTTCTTCTTGTTGACAAAGGCGAACATTGTTGAGTTTCCCGTCATGTGCCTCGAGCAACCACAATCTAGGTACCATTGATTTTTCCCGGGAGAACAGTCAACCTGCAAAACAGTAATCAAGTGGTCTTCTTTGGTACCCAAATCTTTTGAGTCCTAGAGTTAGTTTTGGTTCCTTTAGGAACTCACTGTAATTTATTACCTGATTTCTTATTCGATTTCAAAAGACATTCATATGATTTATGTCCTATCTCATTACAAGCATGGCAGATAGTTGGTTTAACAAAGAAGTTCTTAAATGCTTTCTTTTTATTAAACTTATCATAACCTAAACCTGCTTTATCAAAAGTAGCTCTCTGATTTTCTATCAGCATGTTTAAGTTCTTGGTACCATTTGTGAACTTAAGCACGATATAATTCAAATCCTCATTTTTACTTTTAAGCTCATCTATTTCCTTTACATGCAGATTACATTTTTTAGCATGCTTTTCTACCAAGTTTGCGTTCTCCTTCTTTAAAGAGTTGTACTTAGATTTAAGTATGCTATATTGTTTGACTAAATCGTTAAATGCATCAATTAGATCACCATCGTCATCAGCTTTATTATCACTAGATGAAATACTAACCTCATTATCGTGTGCTATGAAGCAAAAGTTGGCGACTTCCTCATCCTCTGAAAAGTGTCACTCTCACTATCATCCCAAGTAGCCTTCATAGCTCTCTTCTTGAATTTCTTGGGATTCTCCTTTGCTTGTGGACACTCGGCCTTGATGTGTCCAGGCTTCCCACATTCGTAGCAGGTAATCCCCTTATCATTTTGAGGCTTTTCTCCCTTTGAGAATATCCACCCATTCAATCTTTTTCGCTAGAGAAATCTGCTGAATCTTCTAGTGATGAGGGCTATGTCCTCCTCCTCATCTTCTTCCTCAGTTTCTTCTTGTTTACTTGAGGAAGCTTTGAGTGCAATATCCTTCTTCCTATTGATCTCTTTCTCCTTGAGATCTTCCTTGTCATTGGCTCTCATGGTTATCTCATGAGTCATTAGAGAGCCAACATGTCGCGACCCTAATACTGTACCCTTATTCCCGTACATATATATATATATATAATATATATATATATATATATATATATAGATATATACATATATATATATATATATATATATTTTCTATACTTTAAATAAACTCTAGGCGGAATTTAAACCGAAATCTATGTTGTAAACCGTTTAAAACAAAATCCTTGATAACATAAAACAATTTAAAAACAATTATTTAAAACACTTAAAACCAATTAAAACAAAACAATTAAAAGGGGAGGGCAAAACTGTCAAAGCCGTTACCAAAGGGGAGGGGCGATCGATTTCCTAATTCAGGAGATCGATCGCTGAAGCATCAACAGGAGGGGCGATCGATCGCCCCCCTGTGCCAGCGATCGATCGCTGATTCAGAAACAGGGAGGGGCGATTAGTCGCCCCTCACCCCGCGCCCAGTCGCCTAAATCCATCGGCGATCGAAAGCCACCCTTTGGCGATCGGTAGCCTCTCCCTTTTGCCATCTAAAAATGTAAAAATTCTCTCTGGAATCCGAAATTCCAGAGAGCAAAACTGTAACGACCCCTATTCCCAGCAAGATATTGTCCGCTCTGGGGATTGGGCCGCAGCCCAATATCCTCCCCTCACGGCTTTATTTGGCGAGAACTTCCCGGAAGGTCACCCAACCTAGAATTGCTCTCGCCGAAGCACTCTTAACTTCGGAGTGTTGACTTAAATAGTGTTTAAGTCTAAATATGTTTTTGATGATGTTTTTAGAATGTCAAGTATGTAATTTGATTATGTTTATTAATAGAGAATAATGAATTATTCATGTGATTTAATTTGTTGAAAATACCCTCGAAAAGGGTATTAGTAGTCTAACAATCGGGTTTGAGTGTACAGGGCTAAAAATTGATACAAACAAAGGGTACATCCACTGATCGCGAAATGACATGAGAAGAGTTCCTGCTGCCGATCGCAAAACGACAAAGAGTGAAGTCGTTTAAAAGGTACTTCTACCGATGGCGGTTCAGCGTTTAAAACATTATTCCTGCCGAGGAAAGTCTTATCCGATGGAGTCTTCAAGATGCATCTGCCGATGGAGTCTTCAAGATGCATCTGCCGATGGAGTCTTCAAGATGCATCTGCCGATGGAGTCTTCAAGATGCATCTGCCGATGGAGTCTTCAAGATGCATCTGCCGATGGAGTCTTCAAGATGCATCTGCCGATGGAGTCTTCAAGATGCATCTGCCGATGGAGTCTTCAAGATGCATCTGCCGATGGAGTCTTCAAGATGCATCTGCCGATGGAGTCTTCAAGATGCATCTGCCGATGGAGTCTTCAAGATGCATCTGCCGATGGAGTCTTCAAGATGCATCTGCCGATGGAGTCTTCAAGATGCATCTGCCGATGGAGTCTTCAAGATGCATCTGCCGATGGAGTCTTCAAGATGCATCTGCCGATGGAGTCTTCAAGATGCATCTGCCGATGGAGTCTTCAAGATGCATCTGCCGATGGAGTCTTCAAGATGCATCTGCCGATGGAGTCTTCAAGATGCATCTGCCGATGGAGTCTTCAAGATGCATCTGCCGATGGAGTCTTCAAGATGCATCTGCCGATGGAGTCTTCAAGATGCATCTGCCGATGGAGTCTTCAAGATGCATCTGCCGATGGAGTCTTCAAGATGCATCTGCCGATGGAGTCTTCAAGATGCATCTGCCGATGGAGTCTTCAAGATGCATCTGCCGATGGAGTCTTCAAGATGCATCTGCCGATGGAGTCTTCAAGATGCATCTGCCGATGGAGTCTTCAAGATGCATCTGCCGATGGAGTCTTCAAGATGCATCTGCCGATGGAGTCTTCAAGATGCATCTGCCGATGGAGTCTTCAAGATGCATCTGCCGATGGAGTCTTCAAGATGCATCTGCCGATGGAGTCTTCAAGATGCATCTGCCGATGGAGTCTTCAAGATGCATCTGCCGATGGAGTCTTCAAGATGCATCTGCCGATGGAGTCTTCAAGATGCATCTGCCGATGGAGTCTTCAAGATGCATCTGCCGATGGAGTCTTCAAAGCGTTACCAAAGGGGAGGTGCGATCGATTCCTAATCAGGAGATCGATCGCTGAAGCATCAACAGGAGGGGCGATCGATCGCCCCCCTGTGCCAGCGATCGATCGCTGATTCAGAAACAGGGAGGGCGATTAGTCGCCCCTCAACCCCGCGCCCAGTCGCCCTAAAATCCATCGGCGATCGAAAGCCACCCTTTTGGCGATCGGTAGCCTCTCCCTTTTGCCATCTAAAAATGTAAAATTCTCTCTGGAATCGAAATCCAGAGAGCAAACTGTAACGACCCCTATTCCCAGCAAGATATTGTCCGCTCTGGGGATTGGGCCGCAGCCAATATCCTCCCCTCACGGCTTTATGTGGCCGAGAACTTCCCGGAAGGTCACCCCAACCTAGATAGAATTGCCTCTCGCCCGAAGCACTCTTAACTTCGGAGTGTTGACTTAAATAGTGTTTAGTCTAAATATGTTTTTGATGATGTTTTAGAATGTCAGTATGTAATTTGATTATGTTATTAATAGAGAATAATGAATTATTCATGTGATTTAATTTGTTGAAAATACACTCGAAAAGGGTTATTTTAGTAGTCTAACAATCGGGTTGAGTGTACAGGGCCTAAAATTGATAACAAAGGGTACATCCACTGATCGCGAAATGACATAGAAGCGTTCCTTATGCCGACTCGCAAAACGACAAGAGTGAAGTCGTTTTAAAGGTTACTCTACGATGGCGGTTTCAGCGTTTTTAAAACATTATTCCTGCCGATGAAGTCTTCAAGATGCATCGAGTCTTCAAGATGCATCTGCCGATGGAGTCTTCAAGATACATCTGCCGATGGCATTTGAAGATACATCTGCCGATGGTGTTTTCAAGTTGTTTCTGCCGATGATTTTTCAAGATGCATCAGCCGATGGTTTTTCAGTATGCATCTGCCGATGGAATTCAAAGCTTGCATCTGCCGATGACTTATCATGTTGCATCTACCGATGACGTTTTGAAGATACTCATGCCGATAGCTTTTTAAAGCTGCTTCCACCGATGATCTTCAGCCAGAATTCAAAATAGCCGCGAAGCTACAGTGACGTCGTTTTCAGCATTAACTCCAGAACTTTAATGGCGACGACGATTTGCAACTACAAACGGCAACGACTACCTGATCTAGTACGGATGCTTCCCAACAGTAACATTTTCCATTTGAAGAAAGGAGCATTCAATTCTGTTAAGCTGAAAATAAGACAAAGTATTTAAGCAGAGGTTAGAGCACGAAGATCCAACTTTTGCGAATTTAATTCTTGAGCCCTAACCTGCAAAATCTATCATACTTTGTATTTCTTCTACACCTCTCGACATTAACTTGAGATTTCATTCTGGTGAGAGTGTAGTTTGTGCTTGAAATTTATAAACTCAAAATCTGTGTAAGGCAGTGGATTGACGCCCGTCAAGTTCAATCTAGATCTGTAAAAGGCAGTTGATCGGAGCCCGGAATTTCGATCTGTTTATTCTCGAGGAGAAGGTTAAGGATCTTCAAGGGGTGAACTTTGAAGCGTGGATGTAGGCAAGGTTTGGCCGAACCACGTAAAAAATTTTGTGTTAATTTCTCTCTCATTCTCTATTTTATTTGTTTGTCTGCTGTTAGCATTTAAGCTCAAATCACGAAAGAAATTATCTAGATTATTAAATTAAGTTCTAAAAAGGTCTAATTCACCCCCCCTCTTAGACAATCTCGATCCTACAATTGGTATCAGAGAGAGGTTTATCACTGTCTAAGTTGGTTTTAAACATATTGTGATATATATTTACAATGGCATTCAACCCTAACTCCACACACGTAGAAGGTCAAGCTGTCAATAGACCTCCATTTTTTGATGGTTGTGATTATGTTTACTGGAAGGCAAGAATGAGAATATTCATTCAAGCCATGGACTATGAGTTATGGAACATTATAAAATATGGTCCATTTACAGACATGAAAACTGTAGATGGCAAAAGTGTTCCTAAGATTTCTAGTGATTTAACTGAATCAGATAAGAGAAATCTAAGCCTTAATGCCAAGGCAATAAACACTCTATACTGTGCTCTAAATAGAGATGAATTTAATAGAGTACAAGGGTGTGAAAGTGCTCAAGAAATTTGACACTTATTAGAGGTTACTCATGAGGGAACAAATCAGGTAAATGAGAGTAAATTGAACATGTTAGTTCATGAATATGAACTGTTTTCTATGGAAAAAGAAGAAACCATTGGTTCAATGTTTACTCGATTTACTAACATCACTAATGGTCTTAAAGCTCTTGGTAAAATTTATTCAGATGAAGAACAAGTAAGAAAAATTTTGAGATGTCTCCCTAGAGCCTGGCAACCAAAGGTGACAGCAATACAAGAGGCTCGGGATCTAAAAGTGCTTAAGCTTGAAGAGCTCATTGGCTCTCTGATGACTCATGAGATAACCATGAGAGCCAATGACAAGGAGGATCTCAAGGAAAAGGAGATCTTCAAAAGAAAGAACATAGCCCTCAAAGCCTCTTCAAGCAAAAATGAAGCATCTGAGGATGAAGTAGAAGAAGATGATGAGGACATTGCTCTCATCACTAGGAGATTCAACAAGTTTCTCCGTAGGAAGAAGCAGCAAGGCAGAAGTTTTCCAAGGAATGAAAAACTTTTTAAAGACAAGGAGATTACATGTTTTGGGTGCGGCAAGCCTAGCCACATGAAGGCAGATTGTTCACAGGCCAAGAAATATCCCAAGAAATTTAAGAAGAAGACTATGAAGGCCACTTGGGATGACAGTGAAAGTGAAACCTCCTCTTCAGAAGATGAGGAAGTTGCAAATCTGTGCTTCATGGCACATGAGGATAAGGTTAGTTCTCCTTCTTCCAGTATTTTAAGTGATAGTGAAAGTGATAATGAAGATGGTGAATTAATAGATGCATTTAATGATTTGGTGAAACAATTTAGCATGTTAAAGGCCAAATACAATTTGTTGAAAAAGGACAATGCAGGTCTAATAGAAAAGCATGCAAAAGAAGTTGATTCACATAAAAAAGAGATTAGTGAACTTAAAAAGAAAAATGAGACTTTGAATAAACTTGTTCTTTGGTTCTCAAATGGTAGCAAGAACCTAACACTGCTGATAGGAAATCATAGAGCTACTCATGATAAGACAAGTATAGGTTATGATAAGTTCAATAAAAGGAAAGTTTTCAAAAATTTCTTTGTTAAACCGTCCACTTGTCATGCATGTAATGAAGTAGGACATAAATCCTTTGAGTGTCCCTTAAAATCAAACAATATAAAATCTGGCAGTAAACTGCAATGGGTTCCTAAGGGGACCAGGCCTAACACTAGGACCCAAAAGATTTGGGTACCTAAGAAGACCAATTGATTTCTGTTTTGCAGGTTGACTGTTCTCCTGGAAAAGATAAATGGTACCTCGACAGTGGATGCTCGAGGCATATGACAGGAGACTCAACCAAGTTTGCTGTTGTCAACAAGAAGAAAGGAAGTGTTACTTTTGGTGGAAACCAAAAGGGCAAAATTGTTGGCATCGGCAATATAGGTAACGTTTTTAATCCTACTATTGAAAATGTGCTTTTAGTTGAGGGATTAAAGCATAATCTGCTTAGTATTAGCCAGTTATGTGATAAAGGATATGAGGTGATTTTTAAATCAAACTCTTGTATAATTAAAGATGCATCAAATGACAAAACTCTGTTCACTGGCTATAGGAAGGAAAATATCTATATTATTGACATGGATGTTATTGAGCATATTGATGAAAAATGTTTTGCTGTTAATTCATCCCATGATTCTTGGATTTGGCATAGGAGATTAGGACATGTAGGGATGGATGCTTTAGCCAAGATTACTAAGAAGAATTTAGTTAGAGGAATCCCTAAGATATCCTTTGAGAAGGATAAGGTCTGTGAAGCCTGTCAAATGGGTAAGCAGATCAAAAGTTCCTTTGCATCGAAAAATGCAATTTCATCTTCTAAGCCTTTCCAACTCCTTCACATGGACCTCTTCGATCCTTCTAATATAGCCAGCCTAGGAGGCAAATTCTATGTCTTTGTTATTGTTGATGACTTCTCTAGACTCACTTGGGTACATTTTTTGAAGTCTAAGGATGAGACTTTTGACACTTTCTCTAGCTTTAGGAAAAGAGTTCAAAATGAAAAGGAGCTTGATCATGGTGAAGAATTTGAAAATGAGAAATTTGAACTTTTGTGTCTCAAGTATGGAATTGAGCACAATTTTTCCTCCCCTAGAACCCCTCAGCAAAATGGTGTTGTTGAGAGGAAAAATAGGTCTCTTCAAGAGCTAGCTCGGACTATGCTCAATGAGAATTCTCTTCCTAAATACTTCTGGGCTGAAGTTGTCGCAACAGCCTGTTATGTTCTCAATCGGGTCTCCATAAGACCTATTCTTGAGAAAACTCTCTATGAGTTTTGGAGTGGAAAAACTCATTCTGTTAAGTATTTTAGAGCCTTTGGTAGCAAATGCTTCATTCTTAATACTAAGGACAACTTAGAAAAATTCGATTCCAAATTTGATCTTGGAATTTTTCTTGGTTATTCTCTTTCTAGTAAAGCATATAGGGTATTCAATAAGAGAACTTTAGTTGTAGAAGAATCAGTTTATGTCAATTTTGATGAGTTCCCTCAGCCTACAATCAATGTGGATGAGGATGACACTTTGGAAAAACATCTGGACTCACTTTCTTTAGAAAAGCCCTATGATCCCCTTCAAGTAGAAAAACTTTTAGAACCTTGTTCTACTTCTCTAGATTTTATTCCTGTCAAGGATGAAAATTCTGCTCTTCCTAGAGATTGAAAGTATGTCAAAGACCATCCAATAGATGAAATTTTAGGTGATCCTTCTTTAGGAGTTAAGACTAGATCCTCTCTTAGGAATCTCTGTGCCAATGTGGCATTTATCTCTCAAGTAGAGCCTAAGAAGTTTGAAGAGACAGAGTGTGATAACAATTGGATTTTAGCTATGCAAGAGGAGCTAAATCAATTTGAAAGGAGCAAGGTATGAGAACTTGTTCCACGGCCTAAGGATCATCCCATTATAGGAACCAAATGGGTTTATAAGAATAAATTGGATGAAAATGGGATTGTTGTGAGAAACAAGGCTAGACTAGTTGCTAAGGGATACTCTTAAGAAGAGGGTATTGATTTTGAGGAATCTTTTGCCCCTGTAGCCAGATTAGAGTCAATTAGGATGCTCCTTGCTTTTGCTTGCTACAAAAACTTCACACTCTTTCAAATGGATGTAAAGAGTGCATTCTTAAATGGTTATATTACAGAAGAAGTTTATGTTGAGCAACCTTTAGGTTTTGAAGCTTTTGACAAACCCGACTATGTCTATAAATTAAGGAAAGCTCTCTATGGTCTTAAACAGGCTCCTAGAGCTTGGTATGATAGGTTGAAGAACTTCCTTGAGGAAAGAAATTTCAAAAAGGGTAACACCGACTCAACTCTATTTACCATGCAAAAGGATAAGGATATTTTGTTAGTTCAAATTTATGTCGATGACATTATTTTTGGATCAACTAATGTCAATATGTGTAATGAATTTTCCTCCCTCATGCAAAGTGAATTTGAGATGAGTATGATGGGGGAGTTAAAATTCCTCTTAGGATTTCAGATTAATCAATCTCCTGATGGAATTTTCTTCTGTCAAGAAAAATATATCAAGAAACTACTTAAGAAATTTGGATTAGAATCCTATAAGTCTTCTAAGACTCCCATGAGTACCACAACTAAATTGGACAAAGATGAAAATAGAATAAATGTGGACATAAAGAAATATCGTGGTATGATTGGATCATTGTTATATCTGACTGCAAGTAGGCCAAATATTCTTTTCAGTGTTTGTTTATGTGCTAGATTTCAAGCTGCCCCTAAGGAGTCTCATTTAACTACTGTAAAAAGGATTTTCAAATATTTGAGTGGGACTTATGATTTAGGATTATAGTATCCAAAGGGCACTTCTTTTAATCTGATTGGATATTCAGATTCTGATTATGCAGGTAGTCTAGTTGATAGAAAAAGCACTAGTGGCACCTGTCAGTTCTTAGGTGAATCTTTAGTCTCCTGGTATTCTAAGAAACAGAATTTTGTTGCATTATCAGCTGCTGAGAGTAAATATATTGCTGCAGGCAGTTGTTGTGCACAAATGCTTTGGATGAAACAGACTTTGGAAGATTATAATCTATTTTATGATAGAATTCCTATTCGGTGTGACAACACCAGTGCTATCAACATTTCTAAGAATCTAATTCAGCATTCTAGAACTAAACATATAGAGGTCAGATATCACTTTATAAGAGATCATGTTCAAAAAGGTGATATTTCCTTAGAATTTGTTAATTCTGTTGATCAATTAGTTGATATCTTTACCAAGCCTTTGGATGATAAGACCTTCAATAATATTAGAATAAGGCTAGGTCTCATTCGGTTTGAGAAAAACTAAGGTTATCCCTCTGTTGGTGAATCTTGAGTGTTAGCTGTGAAGGCATCAGTAGATGTTTTTGTCTTCTATTGGCATCAGTAGATGCTTTATTTTCTATAGGCACCGGTAGATGCACATCAATCGGTAGGCATCGGAAGATATATTTTCAATCTTCCTACACGTGTGACTCTTCGGACTAATCAGTTTTACACGTGTGACTTCATCCCGTCGGGCGAAACCCTCTTCTTTTTAAACCAAGTTTCTTTTCAGAGACGCTTCACTTTTCGCGCTCTTTCTGAAAACCCTTCCCTACCAGTTCTCTCTCTCTCGAGTCCTATTCTTTCAATGGATTTTCTGGGTTCATCTTCCCACGCAGTTCCCAAACCTGCCAAGAAGAAGGCCAAAGTATCAGCTCGTCCTCCACGAGAGATTCCTCGTGCCAAAGAGTGGCCATCTCTTTTCTTTCTCTCTAAGGCTGCTGATTTAAGGTACCATGACGACTATAGGTACAAATCTTTAATTCCCAGTCGTGGGATTTACTTTGATGACTTAGCTGGAATGGATATTGTAGAACCCTTGAAGGATCTCGGGTTATTAGGATTATTTGAAGTAGAATCGTACTATTACCCGGAAGCCATCCGAATGTTTTATGCCAATATGAGTTTTATTTCTGATTTTTCTATTATAAAGAGCTATGTGTATAGCAAGCATATAGACATTACTCCCCAGTTCATTAATGCCCTTCTGGAGTGCTCCCATTTAGATAGCTGTACTTATCAGTATATGTCCGGCACTGAGCCTCCTTTCTTTGGTACCTCTGAGGGTCTCAGTTTTCTACAGCTTATAGTTCTTGACCGAAACCATACCCCTGATCCTCTTAAAGGCAAACACTTGACTGCAAGAGCTAGGTTATTTCATTAGATGATAGGGTACAATATTGTCCCTAAGGGTGGTCACCATGATGAGGTGAGTGCAATGGAGCTTTTTGTTCTATTTGCACTGTACCAAAAGGCCCCCTTCAATCTTGGATATGTTGTGGTTTGAAGGATGATTCAGGCAGTGACATCCAGGGCTACCTCCTTTCCTTACAATCTGCTTCTCATGAAGATTTTTATGCATCTTGAGGTTGTCTTTCCAGAGGATGAATACCCCTTCTGTCTTCAACCCACAAGTTTCTATTCCAAAACCACCTTGAACAAAATGGCAATAAAGAGAACAAGAACATGGGAGCTTGTTGTGAATGCTCCTAAGGGAAATACTGCTAAGGCAGCAGTTGCCAAAAAAGGCAAGAGAAAACTTAGCCTGCTAGAGGAGTCAACTGCTGAAGGAGGGAATGACTCTGAGATACCTGCATTTGATAATTCCCCTTCTCAATCTCAGGCTTCTAGCTTCCAACCTCCTCTTGTGCGAAGGCGTCCTGCCCCTTTCTCACGGGCACTTATTTCAGAGACAATCTCTACTCCCTCCTCTGTGCCCCTACCCCTTCAAAATAATCCTCCATCTCCTCCTCTTGTACTTCTTTTACCGGCTCTGCTTCCTCCAGGTCCTCCATCTCCAGCCCAACAGACTCCAGCTCCTCCATCTCCAGCTCCACAGGCCCTACATCCTTCCTCTCCAATCCATCATCCTTCTCCAGTCCAACCCACTGCACCAGTTCAACCATCTCCTCCACTACTAACACCTCCTCCTGTCCATCATGCTCCTCTAGTCCTACAAGCTCCACATGTCCACGTCTCCACACCACTTCCCTCAGTTACTCCTGCCACTCCTCTGACTTATCAGCGGAGATTTTCGATGAGTGAAGCTCAATACAATGACTTAAAGACCTCTATTAACAGTCTAGGGTCAGCCCTCTGTCAGCTTGAAAAATCTCTAGACACTAAGCTTGACAAGACCCAAAAGAACATGAGCATTGCTGTAGATACTAGTCTTGGTTTGTTGTCTCAGAAAGTGGATGCTGATAGGCGAATGGTTGTCAGGGAACTTGAGTCACTCCGATCTTCAATTGACCATCTGACTCCTGAACCTGCACCTGCACCATCTAGTTCAATCAGTGTCTCAGAGGCTAGCTTTGAAGATTTGTTTCTTCCTTTTTCCAGGCCTGTAGTTGCTGATGATGTACGCTTAATATCGTTGGATCTTCAGGAGGCTGAACTAGCATTCTCTCCTCCTGTGGTTCCTAATGCTGGTGCTTCTGTCGAGCCTCCTCCATGTATGGACATGGTGGTGTACTCTGAACCTTCTCCACCTCCGGCTCCCTGTTAAGCCTTGGTGCTTTATCAACCACCTATCCCTCTTGATATTCATTCTCTTCGTGCACTTGTAGATGCCTATTTTCATTCAGACCTTGAAGTACCTGCTTCGATTAGCCAAGCTTTCTGGAATCATTTTGTCTCTTTCTTTAAATAGATGTTTTTGTTTGTAAACAATTTTATTAATTTCTTCTTGCATTTTTCTGATGTTTCTACTCTTTGTGATGTATGCATCGGTTCTGTTTGTCTCTCTGTTTGTTTTTTATAATGTCAATGGGGGAGAATGGTATAAATGGTATAAATATATTTGATCAATGATTTATGCTTTGTGTCATTGCTGAATATGTTTTTGGTTGTTGTGTGTTTTTGAAACTCTGGTATGCTCTGTGTTTCTTTCTGAAAAATATGCATTTACTATGGGGGAGCTAAGATTATGGGGGAGAGCAATGTTTAATCAAATTTTATACTCATAATTTGTCATCATCAAAAAGGGGGAGATTGTTGACTTAAATAGTGTTTAAGTCTAAATACGTTTTTTATGATGTTTTTAGAATGTCAAATATGTAATTTGATTATGTTTATTAATAGAGAATAATGAATTATTCATGTGATTTAATTTGTTGGAAATACCATCGAAAAGGATATTTTAGTAGTCTAACAATCGGGTTGAGTGTACAGGGCTAAAAATTGATAAACAAAGGGTACATCCACCGATCGCGAAGTGACATAGAAGAGTTCCTTCTGCCGATCGCAAAACGACAAAGAGTGAAGTCGTTTAAAGGTTACTTCTACCGATGGCGGTTCAGCGTTTAAAACATTATTCCTGCCGATGAAGTCTTCAAGATGCATCTGCCGATGAAGTCTTCAAGATGCATCTGTCGATGGAGACTTCAAGATGCATCTGCCGATGGAGTCTTCAAGATGCATCTGCCGATGGAGTCTTCAAGATACATCTGCCGATGGCATTTGAAGATACATCTGCCGATGGTGTTTTCAAGTTATTTCTGCTGATGATTTTTCAAGATGCATCAGCCGATGGTTTTTCAGTATGCATCTGCCGATGGAATTCAAAGCTTGCATCTGCCGATGACTTATCATGTTGCATCTACCGATGGCGTTTTGAAGATACTCATGCCGATAGCTTTTTAAAGCTGCTTCCACTGATGATCTTCCGCCATAATTCAAAATAGCCGCGAAGCTACAGTGACGTCATTTTCAGCATTAACTCCAGAACTTTAATGGCGACGATGATTTGCAACTACAGACGGCAACGGCTACCTGATCTAGTACGGATGCCTCCCAACGGTAAAATTTTCCATTTGAAGAAAGGAGCATTCAATTCTGTGAAGCTGAAAATAAGACAAAGTATTTAAGCCGAGGTTAGAGCACGAAGATCCAACTTTTGCGAATTTAATTCTTGAGCCCTAACCTGCGAAATCTATCATACTCTGTATTTCTTCTACACCTCTCGACATTAACTTGAGATTTCATTCTGGTGAGAGTGTAGTTTGTGCTTGAAATTTATAAACTCAAAATTTGTGTAAGGCAGTGGATTGACGCCCGTCAAGTTCAATCTAGATCTGTAAAAGGCAGTTGATCGGAGCCTGGAATTCCGATCTGTTTATTCTCGAGGAGTAGGTTAAGGATCTTCAAGGGGTGAACCTTGAAGCGTGGATGTAGGCAAGGTTTGGCCGAACCACGTAAAAAATCTTGTGTTAATTTCTCTCTCACTCTCTATTTTATTTGTTTGTCTGCTGTTAGCATTTAAGCTCAAATCACGAGAGAAATTATCTAGATTATTAAATTAAGTTCTAAAAAGGTCTAATTCACCCCCCTCTTAGACAATCTCGATCCTACACGGAGTTCTTATGGGATCCGTTGCCAATTGTGCTCCAAAACGCGTCTTGCTATGTTGGGAGGGTCTCTTTACATATGTTTCATTTCCACATACATCCCCAAGCGATGTGGGATTGTGACGACCCCCTTTTTACGACCCGTCACCTTCCGGCTCGCCCGCGCGGACGTACCGCCATCTGGGTTCCGGTTCGTGCAGCCATCGTACACATTCTTACACATCTGGGTCATCACAATCACCCCCTCTCGGGGGCCAAACGTCCTCGTTGGCCACATTTCCGGTTGGCTACAGGCTCTGATACCATCTGTAACGACCCCTATTCCCAGCAAGATATTATCCGCTCTGGGGATTGGTCCTCAGCCCAATATCCTCCCCTCACGACTTTGTTTGGCGAGAACTTCCCGGAAGGTCACCCAACCTAGAATTGCTCTCGCCGAAGCACTCTTAACTTCGGAGTTCTTATGGGATCCGTTGCCAATTGTGCTCCAAAACGCGTCTTGCTATGTTGGGAGGGTCTCTTTACATATGTTTCATTTCCACATACATCCCCAAGCGATGTGGGATTGTGACGACCCCCTTTTACGACCCGTCACCTTCCGGCTCGCCCGCGCGGACGTACCGCCATTCGGGTTCCGATTCGTGCAGCCATCGTACACATTCTTACATATCTGGGTCATCACAATCACCCCCTCTCGGGGGCCAAACGTCCTCGTTGGCCACATTTCCGGTTGGCTACAGGCTCTGATACCATCTGTAACGACCCCTATTCCCAGCAAGATATTATCCGCTCTGGGGATTGGTCCTCAGCCCAATATCCTCCCCTCACGACTTTGTTTGGCGAGAACTTCCCGGAAGGTCACCCAACCTAGAATTGCTCTCGCCGAAGCACTCTTAACTTCGGAGTTCTTATGGGATCCGTTGCCAATTGTGCTCCAAAACGCGTCTTGCTATGTTGGGAGGGTCTCTTTACATATGTTTCATTTCCACATACATCCCCAAGCGATGTGGGATTGTGACGACCCCCTTTTACGACCCGTCACTTTCTGGCTCTCCCGCGCAGACGTACCGCCATTCGGGTTCCGATTCGTGCAGCCATCGTACACATTCTTACATATCTGGGTCATCACAAAAACACCAACTTTAAAAATGCTCTATGGAATCCGAAATTCCAGAGAGCAAAACACCAGCTTTCTCATTTCCTAAATTACACAACCGATACACACGTTAAACTTTCGGAAAACGATTTGCATGGATACATTTCAAAACCGCGTATGTCCACCTATTTTAAATCATCAACAATTCATGAAAATTTACATAAAAACCTTAATCAAACGTTTTATAAACAGTTTTACCAAAACATTGAACTATCAAAATATAAACCTATCAACTAATATAAGCCTATCAACTATCCAGAACCAAACATCCTAAAATGTTTCTATACAACCATCAGCCTGACAATTCTCAAAACCCCTCAAAACATCTAACCATGAGTCTCACAGGTCAAAATACGCCTCGACTGCGCCAACACACTCCCGCGACCATCCTCCGTCAACTGCATCACTCCTCAGGTGGAGGGATCTCGTCCTCACCTATGTCGAAGTCACCTACACCATACAGACACCTATGAGATAAAAATCTCAGCAAGCTCTCGTAAATGTAAATGCATGCTATGCATATGAGTTCAGAAACCGTGCAGCATTTTCTTTATTTTTACTCTGTGAGTGTCACTGAGATCTCAGCCCCTTAACCGGAGAGAGCACATCCAGCAGTCGGACTACTATTTCCAGCTAGAGGAGGGGGTACACGCTTACAACACGTACAGCCGTGCCTGAGCCCCATCTCGCATGACCTATAACTGTATAACTGTATGAGTACGTGTTAGATGTGGTATTGTGACAAACCCGTAATCGATCTTCACAATAAGTCAAAGCCCCTCTCCAGGCCACATCGCCATTTTCTTTAAAACATCATGCGGAAATTCATTTTCATGCTCTTTTAAAATACGTGATGCGTGAACAGTTCAATATAAACATAAGCAAGCAACATGTGTACCATCAAGACTATAAATGCATAAACTATAAAACAAATCAACCTAACTACCCAACCAAAACAATTAAACAAGCACGTCACCAAAACTCATCGAGACGACCTCGAAGTACGGTGTAGGCCAATCGGCCAGAGAAAATCACGAGAACTTACCTCGTGTCTGTTGCGGCTCAAGCTCCGTCCACGATCGTTGTTTGTCTGAGGCAAAAATACGACATCGACGTTAAAACGAGTTTAAGTTACTAAATGTCCAAATTAACAAAACTTTAACTAAAGAAAATTTCCTAAAGCTTTAATCCAATTCATCTGGCTATTCCATCGAGCAATTACACGCTCGGCACCTCAGATCCCAAATTACGATTTTTTTCAAAAATCTCAAATTTTTACAAAATCTAACATTCGTCTTAAATCAATTGAATTCGTCCAACAACGTCAAATACGTTCACTATATCCTTAATCACGACAAACCTATCGATTTCAAACCCAAAATCCACGTTTTTCACATAAACCCTAACATTAAAACTCCGTGAAAACCAAAAACTAACGTTCCGAAATCATAGATTCTTACCTAGGGTTGGGATTGAGGAAGAAATCGCGAAGAATCGAGACGATCGAAGGAGAGAACGGAGGTCGGAAGTGGAGGAAATCGTCGCGGCAGAGAGGAAGCCGAGAGGAAAAAGCTCTCTGGCGTGAAAATGGTGAAGGAAGAAGGGTTGTGATGTTTTTAATAAAATTTGGTTTGCAAAATTACCATTTTGCCCTTAGTACATATTTTATATTTGTTTTGTTAATTGATCAACAATCCGGGTTCTCTAAATTTTCTTACTTTACCAATAAGTCCAACTTATTATTTGAGATTTATTAAAACTGTCCGTTCGCAAATCGGACCTCGTTTACTATTTTTACTACAACGTCCAATACATTTCGAGAAACGTAATTACTCGGAATTAAGCATTACTACTCCGAAAATTCTCATAATTTTCTTAAAATTCCTATTAATAATTAGGATTCTAATGACGTTTTCTCTTCGTAAAACAGGTTTGATTTGACATAATTACAAAAATGCCACTATATATATAATTTACAAAATCCCGTAAAGCCGGGTATTACACAACAAGCTCTTCAAATTTGAGAATTTTCAGATCTCGAGCTTTTTGTATGGCTGTTACTTTCGGTTGCCAGGCTCTTGGTAGACACTGAAGAATCTTTCTCACAAGTTCTTCACCGGAATAAATCTTACCAATAGCTTTTAAGCCATTAGTAATGTTAGTAAATCGAGTAAATATAGAAGAAATAGTTTCATCTTTCTCCATCGAAAAAAGTTCATATTCATGTACCAGCATACTTAATTTACTTTCTTTAACTTGATTTGTTCCCTCATATGTAACATCTAGTAAGTGCCATATTTCTTGAGCACTATCACAACCTTGTACTCTATTAAATTCATCTCTATTTAGAGCACAGTAAAATGTGTTTATAGCTTTGACATTTAGACTAAGATTCCTCTTATCAGACTCTGTTAATTCATGAGAGTCCTTAGGAATAGTAATTTCATTCTCAATTTTCATGGCCTTGAATTGGTCATTCTCTATTATATTCCAAATCTCATAGTCCATGGCTTGAACGAATATTCTCATTCTTGTCTTCCAGTATACATAATCACTGCCATCAAAAAATGGTGGCCTAGAAATAGACTGACCTTCTATGTGTGTGTTGAATGCCATTGTAAGAATATCACAATATTTTCTAAATAACAGCTTAGACAATATTTAACCCTTCTCTGATACCAATTATAGGAACGTGATTGTCTAAGAGGAGGGGTGAATTAGAAATTTCTTAATCTCTTTTACTAAGTGTAATAAAAGTTTCTCAATTGATTGGTTACTGATTCAAATAAACAGAGAGAGAGAGAGAAAAAAACAACACCGAGAGTTTTTACGTGATTCGGCCAAAACCTGCCTACGTCCACACTTCAAGGTTTCCCCCTTGAAGTTTCTTTCCTCTTCCTCAGAGAAAAACTTGATTGGACTTCATGGACGCCAATCAACTGCCTTTACACTTTGATTGATCTTCATGGGCGTCAATCACAGCCTTTACACTTTTACAAGAATGGTTAAGTTTTACAGCACAGGCTACACTCTCACAAATATCAAATCTCCAGTTAAATTCTCGAGAGGTGTAGGAAAATAGAAGAGTCTTATAGAGCTTTTTGCGTATTAGGGTTCAGAGAGAATTTCGGCAAAAAGTTCTTCCCTCGAGCTACTGTTCTTCCTTTTATACTTTCGTCTGTAATTTGTCTTTCATCTAGAGAGGTCCTTGTCACCGTACGAAAATATGACCGTCGGAGAGCTTTCGTTCACAGAAAAATAGCCGTTTGAATTCTGGAGTCGCTATCGCTCGCGGTCTTTAAAGTCTGGACGATTGAGTCTGTTTTGGCTTTGGACGACTGCGTCTTTCATTGGCGTGGACGACTACGTCTGCTATTGGCGTGGACGACATCGTCTTTCTTTTGAGCGTGGACGACAGAGTCTTTCCTTTGAGTATGGACGACTGCGTCTTTTCTTTGAGCGTAGACGACTGCGTCTTTGGTTTAAGCATGGACGACAACGTCTTTCCTTTGAGCGTGGACGACTGCGTCTTTACTATTTTGTCTTGGCCGTGGACAATTGATTTTGACTGAAGTCACCTGACTTTCACGTGATACTTTGGACGATTGATTCTCACACTTTAACTTTGAACAACAGATTTCGTCTTGACTGTGGACAATTGATTCTGACTACTTTTGGAAGATTGATTTCCACAGACTACTTCGTTTATTTCTGTTTTCTTTCACGTAGACGATTGATTCTACAGACTATTAACATTTAGCCAAAATTGTTAGAAAACATAATACCCTTTTCAAAGGGCATTTCCAGATAAATGCAACAAACATAATAAATCAATTATCCAGTTCGTAAATTTCATATTACTCATGCTCATCAGTTTATATATTTCTTATTAAACTTAATTAACAGTTTACTCGTTTCATATTAATCATAATCATAAAAAATATAATCATAAAAAATAGTTACTTAAACGCATTTAAGCTAATACTTTGTTAAGAGAACGCCCTCTCTAGTGGAGAGGCCGTACTCCAACTTTGGAGGACGGGCTGTTCCTTGGGCCAGCCGTCCTCAATGGTAAAACCCGTGACTTTTGTCACGGGTTTTGTCATTTAGGGGCGAGTACGGTTGGTTCGACTGGACCGACCATACTGGGAGGAGAACAAACCCGTGACAAAAGTCACAGGTTCTGTCCTCTAGCTGGTCGAGTACGGCCGGTCCAGTCAGACCGGTCGTACTCGACTCCCCTATTTAAAGCCACAAGGTCGGCTTTGAAAAATCACACTTCAATTCTCTCATTTCTCTCCCTCGTTTCCTATTTCGACGATATTTCTCTGTGTTCACCTACCAGGTACGAAGGTTTTGTTTTTCTCATTTACTTTAGACATTTTTAAAAAATTCATATACAAGGTGTTAAACCGAGATTAAATTTTTTTTAACGTATTATTTATTCATTGTATTTTTATTTTAAAAATTTATATCAAAATTCTAAACGTATGAATATTTTAATTTATTTTTAATATTTTTTTCTCGATTACCGATGACTATCAAGAGCGACGTAAGCATAGTGAGGTGCTAGCTAATAGATAAATATCTGGTTAGGGCTGCTAATATTAGCACCGAGAAACTTGCAAGGGTCGCGGTGTGCCATGAATTATATCAGTACGTGAAGCGCAATGCCGCCGCTCTGAAATAGGAAACGAGGGAGAGAATTGAGAGAATTGAAGTGTGATTTTTCAAAGCCGACCGGCTTTAAATAGGGGAGTCGAGTACGGCCGGTCTGACTGGACAGGCCATACTCGACTCGCTAGAGGACAGAACCCGTGACAAGTCGCGGGTTTGTTCCCCTCCGAGTACGGCCGGTCCAGTCGGACCGACCGTACTCGTCCCTAAATGACAAAACCCGTGACAAGGCCCAAGGACCAGCGGCCGTCCTCCGAAGTTGGAGTACGGCCTCTCCACTGGAGAGGCCGTCCTCTTAACAAAGGAGTACAGCCTTTCCATTGGAGAGGCCGTCCTCCTAACAAAGGAGTACGGCCTCTCCACTGGAGCGGCCGTCCTCCTAACAAAGGAGTACGATTTGTCCACTAGATGGACCGTACTCTAACTTTATTTTTGCGAAAAATTGCAAAGGGAGTCCAGTACGGCCGGTCCAGCTGGACCGGTCGTACTCGATTTTTGAGGACGGCCTCCCACCCCCTCTGTGAGGTTGAAATTGCGTATTTTCAATAGTTTAAGGTTTTTCTCGATCAACAGTGTATTTTAAGGGTTTTTTTTAAACCAACCCATACTTTAGGGTTTTTTTTTAAAAAAAACCCTAAATTATTTTGTAGTATTAGTGTAATATTACTAACTTGCTCGTTTGTCAAGTGTGTAATACATTATTTATTTTTTTATTGATTGCTATCTTCTACATCATTTGTATCAACTAATGGAGGCAATGGACAACTCAGAATTCATCGACGGACTTTGAATTGTAAGAATTAATATTTTATTATTTATTTATATTTTGAGTTTGATAATGAAAATTATATTTTATTTTGATTTCATATTTTTAGTTGTTATAGTTATTTATATATCCTTTGGTTGAAATAAAAGTATTTGTTTTGTTTTTTTTATTTCCTAAACTGATCATCTCACTCTCACTCTCACTCTCTTCTTCCTATTATTGTTGAGGTGCAGCGAATGCACGCGCTGCACCTTGTTCTGTAGAGTAGCCCAGTGCAATTTAGTGTAAAAGTATTATATAAGTTTTATATCTTATGCATAGAACCGGAATAGATCATTGGTATATTTTTTAGTTTCAGGTTCGATTTCTGTTATATAATGTACCCGTGTCGGTTCAAAAATAGTAGAACCGTATTAAACCAATTCAATTCGATTCTGATCATAGAACCGAACCTACATATGAACACTCGTGATCCCGAATTCCGATTTCATAGTCAATCCAAAACCTGACTTTCCTTTTTTGTTATAAAGGCAATCTAAATATATATATATATATATATAGAGAGAGAGAGAGATAGATCCCAAATGGAAACTGACAACCAGAGCACCAGGATCCCATTCAAAACATTTGATGATACCCACACATAATCCACTTCTCCTAGTTACTCTATTCAGACGTTCGAACAAGGCTTATAACCTGTATTATTCTGATGATCAGACGACCCAAAAAATGAGCATGTGACAATTTGGCCGACACTAAAGGCATGAAACATATCACAAATTACAATAAAATTGCAGCTTTCGCCTGCATATTGACGAAATTAATCATATATCAATCCTTAACTTAAAATCAACAAAAGGCAATAACATGCTAGAGAAATCTAACCAATGATGAATTAACTACAAGGCGGTAAACAAAATGTCTACGGAGTTTCACAACATTGCATTGCATTTGCCTACACCCCTCCCGCTGTCTTTCCAGCAGATGAGCTCAATGGGTTTTGCGCAGATGAAGTTCCATTCCGTTATTGAAACATGCGGAGGAAGTTATTTGCGTATGCCATCGGTTTGACGTCGGGATGAGGCTGAAAAATTTAATAAAAACAATGGTCAACAAATGTGATTGGGAAGACAAGTACTTCATTTGGGCAAGTAAGAAACACAGATACTGACCACAGCCGAGAATGTAATAATGTTAGGCTTCAAATCAGGTGCTTCGAAACGGATAAAAGCACCCTTGTTACCCATCTGCACCATAAAGAAAACAAACCACAGTCACACAAAATTGAAACCGCATGAAATATTGCCCACTCTCTACCTCAATTACAACTCGAAATAAAAGATTAGCCCGGTCATAAACGCAGTTGTTAGAAGTAGTAGCAGTTATTTGAATCACAGTAAACAAGAGAAAAGTAATTTACCTGATCACAGTAGTTGGGAGCAGAAAACACAGTAATTAATTTACAATCATGTTCAATCTCATAGCCTTCGTCTTTGACTTCATGAGATCTCACCACTAAATCTGTCAATGCGATATTATATTTTTCAACGTCGCATAACACGTAATACCATCACAACTAGAGAAAGTAAAATACTGAAAGGAATATGATACCTAAATTATTCTCCTGTAAAAATCTTTTTGTCACATCTGCACCAAATGAAAGACCCACTCCACGTTTACTGGGACCTCTCCCAGGGTAAGGTTGTGGATCACTCCACAGCAATTCACACATTAATCCTGATGATAAACAACATAAGATAAAATAATTCTATCTATATATTAATCGGCAGTCCAATTCTATATTTTCGAAAAATGAAAGCTTAAGATCTCCAGTTCTGAAGATTCTGACAGCCAGATCGAAAAAAAACCACCATAAACATTGAGGACCATTGACATGAATATAAAAGGTCAAGTCTCTTCAACGGCGGACTGGAATAACTACCAGAAGGATGGCTGTGAGAAGTCCATAATACAGTATGGATAATATTATTCAAAAACAAGTATGATGTAAACAAATATGATCATATTTTTAAAAAGATAGCAAGCGATAAAACAAGATGAGGAGCTGACCTTCCTCTGGTGGTTCACAAAACCGATTTATAGCTCTAATGTCAGAGAGTTTGACCCCATCAACACTAAAGAGACCTCCATGAACAACGAAAATCTTCTGATTCAACGCATGAGCCAACGGCAAACAACAGAACACTTCAGCAAATAGTTCCACAAATGTTTCACTCAACTTGGATCGAACTTCTCCTTCGAAACCATATATTTTGTTCATGCCTTTACTCTCATGATTTCCTCGAGCAAGGTATATAGCTGATATTTTTAAATGTTAAGTTAAATCAAGAGAATTGCATATAGGCTCTGAACGGAAAGGCTGAAAATCAAGAGCAAAGAAGAAGTCTCAATCACCTGACGGTGACATGCATTTAAATGCGAACAATGTGAGGATGACCTCAACTGAAAATGATCCCCTATCCACAAAGTCACCATTAAACAAATATGGATTTTCTTCGGAGGGAAGCCCATTCAGTTCAAAAATGTTTAAGAGATCATAGAACTGCAAGTACAAATTGAAAAGGAAAACTTTATAAATCAAGTGAAACGAAGTTTTGCAAAAGATAAGGAGGTCATATAAATAATGTATACTTCAAAGCTAGCTATTGATAAATAAATCTTAAAGGACATTTAAAGCATATGTTAAGTGGTAATCTATAGAAAATATGTAACGGCAACTTCCAGCTATCTTAAGAAACTAGTAAAATTTCTTGTTCACTAAAGCAATAGTTTGTTGTCTCTCGTCAGTACCTAAATTAAGTAAATAATATTTTAACAATCTTCTTTTATGACATTAGAAGGACAATAACTAATAAACAAACCTCCTTCAATACGAAGAACACTTCTTTTGAGCTATCGCTTGTTTAAAGAATGGCCATATGCTAAAATGTAATCATGATCACTAATTTTACCTCGATATCTACATAAAATCACTTTTTTGTTTTCTTGCGGAGTAGTTGGATACAGATTCAACATGATTAGAATCAAGGAATGAGTACTCAGTCACTTTAAGTTTGTGTCAGTGTTTGAAGGTTCGAATTGACAGAATTCTAGCAATATAAAAGGAATTTACCTGACCATGTACGTCGCCACAAACAGTGAAATGATTTCCTTCAGGAATATTTATATCTACTAAAGATGGTAAGTTTTTCAATATTTCTCTCGTTTGTAAGACAATTTGGAATGCGTACCTATACCATTAACCACAATTATATCAATATATTATGCAACAAAAAAAAAATACTGTACTTATACAAACTAATGGATTAACAACAATATACAAAGCACATAATAATGAATTTATAATACATATACCGCTTGTGTAAGCATTTCTGGTTCTTAAAATCATCCATCATTTTCTTCACAAAATCTAAAGTTACATCATTTCCCTCAATCCTTGCACCACTATACTGCGTCTCAACATCTATTATTGAAGGAAAATAATACAAATATTAGAGGCCAGCAGATAATGGGAATAAAATGAATTTCAAATAAACTTTATAAAGAAAATGTAAAGAGAATGAGTGCCTGAGAGGGTAAATTACAGTCAAGTCGATAGAATTTGATTTCAAAACATAGTGAAAATTTTAAATAAAGCCATGATTAAAGACAGTTTAGCACAAGGTCAATACAGAAACAAAATATATCCTGAATCCCATATTTCCTCTCTTCGTGGACTAAATTGAGTACCCATGAAAAAAAGTTCAAAAGAAAGCTCTACTTTAATTTTGCATTCTTATCACTGACAAACTTTTGTCAATAAAATTCTTCAACTAGGGAAGGTGCATATTATCTTAGGAGCTTAAACATAGACTAGACCCTGGGTTTCTGTACCACCTCTGTAACCACCCCAACAACGTGCCCCTGATATCACCAGCACCACCACAAGCATTGCAGATACCACTGTGGCAGCTGTAACATCAAGCATCAAAATTGCTGCGGCTGCGACTGCAACTGCTGCTGCCATTGCTGCTACAGCCACTTGGGTGGATACTGATGATGAACTAGGGCTCGTTCCTATAATGATATGATTTTAACACTAATCAATTCTACACAAGTTACCATTTAAAACAACTACACAAGTATAGTCGTGAAGATATATCTTTATCCACAAAATGTCAATCAAGTCAAGAATGATAGACTGAATATAGTAGGAACTTCCATGCCACTACAACAACTTGTCGACCATCCTACTGTTACATATATCACACAAAAACAAACTCTCCCCTGGTCTTCCACAGTGATTATATTTTGTAAAGCATACCTGACTTCGTAACTCCGGGAACATAAAACCAAATTAGTACATATGGACACATATGCAAAGCTTTTTTTTTGTCACATTATGCAAAACAATCCAAACTTAGAGCCTACTTCAACCTCATTTTCCTAGTAGTTTGAGGTTCCAAACATAGAGAAGTGAAACAAATAACTACCATTCCTTCAAATTTTCCTGCTCAGTAGAATTTTCCGAAAAGACATAAGTCCATTAACAACCATAAGCAGGTCCACGGCAGAACTAAATGCCATGGATTATGGAAAAAAAAAGAGGCTAACAGAACTATAACATCCCTCTAGAGTAGAAAAACAGCTGTTGATACTACCTTTGACTTTTAGTAAGGGCAACAAGAGTTTGTTTCTTTAACCTCTGAAGAAATTATTTTTATCAACTTATTCCCATAAAATAAAGTAAATGATCGTTTCATCCCACAATTTTTTAGGTAATTTCTACAAGCATAAACACAATGCTTATTTGAGTGTTTTGCACAGCAAACATTGTAATCTTAAGCCTCACTCAATTTTGAAAGCAGCCAAGAATCCACAACGAAATAATAGCCTTTAGCATCAACATTGAAATACATTGATGACCACAGCAGGTAGTAACAAATTATGTATGTTTGGTATGGTGATTTAAAGTCAACTAAATACAATATTCAATCTCATGGTTTAATTGGTATAATGACATCATTTTTTCTGTAACCTAAAGACTTGTACTATCAAAAAGGCTACATCAATACAAATATTTAATTGCAAAAAAACAATTTTAAGCGACAGAATGATAAAAATATTTTCTTTACAAAATGAGAATATAGACATAGAAGAACCAAGAAATCAATGACACATCAATGGAATCAATTTAAAATGATATATGTGAAACATATTTCTGACATAATTTTGTCGCCATCCAAATTATGCATAAACTAAAAAATGAGAGCATATTTAACAAACAACAAAAATCAAGATCCGCTTTGCATGCTCATCACTGATTATCTGCCATGAATTTAGTAACAAAGCATATTATTTTTCAAGGTACATAAAATAATGCTGGACCTATATTGTGACTAATTAAATAAATCAACCATTTGATGACAAGCCTTCTGTAAGCAAAAACCAGTCATAGAGGGAGGTCACAAGTTTAACTAGTAGAACTATATTTAAAAACAAGAAAGGTTAATTAAGTGAGCATCAGCAGTCACTGGGTAGTTCTAATAAAATATTAAGAAGAAATTATTCAGCTACAGTAATTCAATAATTAGGAGGTAAAAGAATCACACCTATAGTATGATAATCTATAGAATCAGCAACAGAATGCCTTTCAGACTCTGGTACTGAAATTGCTTCTTCAAATTTGAGCTTCATGACAGCTTTCTCACATTCCTTCAACTTCTTGGAGGCATCCGGATCATTGGGACAAATTTTCTTCAGCTGGTGTCAGCAATAAAAACAAGAATTAGAAGCTTTGTCTCATAGGACTACCAAATTTGGGAGTGGTATGCTAAAGATTGAGTGACCTCAAGATCCGTGTACACCTGACAATGGATGCAACTACCAAAACAGACTATGTGATGAATCAAATTTCAGAACATTTTAGACTCACTCATCTCCTCCAAGAAATAGCATTTTATCCACTACTTTTATTTTTCTCTCTCAAGAAGAGGGAAGAGGGATGGATACAAGGGTACTTAAGGAAATATGAAATATTCAAACGACCATTATGTGAATGTGAATGGGAGCTTAAATCACCAGAAAATGTTGGCACTATGCATTAAATTGATTATTTAAGGGACATACTTAACAACTAATTGAACAAGAGCAACTACATGTGAAGTAGAAAACTTACAGTATCCCATGTATTTAAGTAGTAAAATGTTGTAGAATATATTAAAGGGGGTTGAAATATGCTTCTGACTAAGCTATGTTTAGATACTTATAATGATTAGAATTGTATCTATATATGCGTATTTATTTTATTTTCTAATTTAGGTTATTCTTTTATTTTGTTATTAAGTTCTGTTCATGTATATATACTCTTAATCAATAAGTAAATCAATTAAGCTCTAATATGGTACCAGAGCTAGAGTTTAGACTAGTTTTTCATCGCAAAATCTAGCTCTAGCTGCAAACTCTAGTTGCCGTCTGACGAGCCATCTGAGGTCCGGTGACAGCGACAGTCGCGCGACCACTGTCCGACGAGAGGTCCCTCAACAACGATAGTTGCGCGACTCTGTCATCTCCAATCGCGCAGAACTGTATGACGAGCCATCCCAGATAGCGACAACAGCGTCTGACAGCCGCGTCCAACGAGCCACTTCCAGTAGCGCAGCTCTGTCATCTCTGGCGCAGCCCTGTCATTTCCGACAGGCTCTTTAGTAAGCAGCTATCTCTCAGCAGCTTACTGTTAGCAAATCCTAGAGTGGTATCCTGGAGGACGACAACAGAGGACTCGCGCCTCGTTTGGAAAGAAAGTGACGTAAACCATCGCTACCTCTGCCAATTTTTCTGTGGGTGTTCTGTCTAAATTAGTTCTCCAAGACAGAACAATATTTGGGCACAAGTGATTTTAATCATAATTTCACTATTACCTCTCATAAGTTAAATGAGGTAACCTTATTCAATGGTCTCAGTCCGTCAAACTCTTCGTTCAAGGAAATGGCAAATTTGGCTATTTCTCCAGGTCTGCAATGAATCCTGAAGATGAAGGTGAGATCTACGACAGGTGGGAGATTGAGAACTCAATGGTCATGTCCTAGCCGGTGAATTCAATGGAGCTAGATATTGCTCGGACCTATCTTTTTCTTCCAACTGCAAATGATATTTGTGTGGCTGTAAAGGAGACCTACTCTAACTTTGGAAATGCATGACAACTCTTTGAGATCAAGACTCAATTGAGAAAAATCAAACAAGGAGAAAAGAGTATAACGCAATACTACATTGATCTCAAAACTCTATGACAAGAGTTTGATTTATTTTGTAATTAGAAGTGACACTGTGCAAAGGACAGTGCCTTATTTCATAAAACAGTCGAGAAAGAGAGGGTATTTGATTTCCTGGTAGGCCTAAACAAGGACTTGGATGAAGTGCGAGGACAGATACTCGGTCGAGATCCTCTTCCAAGCACTCGTGACGTCGTGACGTGTTTGCTAAAGTTCGAAGATAAGAAAGTCATCGACTGGTGATGCTTGGCCATGAGTCAACTCTTCCTACAGCAGAGACCTCTGCATTGATGATCATTAAGTTAGATAAGTCCACTCAGAGGTATCCTAAGTGCTCAGATTGACCAGTTTACGAGTTTTGTCATAAACTCGCACACGTTAAAGCTAAATGTTAGAAGCTAAATGGTAAGCCTGCTGACTTCACTCAAACCAACAAATCCTCTCGCGAAAACAAAGGTGGCTTCCAAGCCTTATATGAAGCACCTACGGCCTCTAAATCATTTAGTGACAATTCTTTCCTCAATAAGAAAAACCTAGAACAATTGTATCAGCTATGGAGTTCTCATCAATAAGCTACTACCTCATCCAATCTATCATCTTCCATAGCACAAAAAGATACTCATGCAGTAGTGTTTTGTGTCACATTAGATAAATCCGACACCTAAATCATTGATTCATGGGCCACTGATCATATGACAGGTTCTTCTTATATGTTTTCAACTAATTTCCCTTGTTTTGGAAATCAAAAAATCATTGCAGATGGTTCAATGTCTGCAATTGCTTGAAAAGGTTCTATCATGGTCTCTCCCTCTCTTACCTTAAACAATGTCTTTCATGTGCCCAACTTATCTTGTAACCTATTGTATGTTAGCAAAATAACTCATGATTCTAATTATCTAATTAAATTTGTGTCTATTAGTTGTATTTTTCAGGACCAATACTCATAGAAGATGATTGATAATGCTAAAAAAGCGATGATCTTTACTACTTTGCCTCAGATAGCCTCTCGAGTAAACAAGTTCAAAAATCATGTTCCTCTAGTTTTTTATCTATAGAGAATGAAATTATGTTATAGCACCATAGACTTGGTCATCCTAGCTTTGGTTATTTGAAACACTTATTTCCTGCATTATTCAAGGATAAAAATATTGGTTACTTTCAATGTGAGATTTGTCGATTTGCTAAACATAGGCAATCTGTTTATCCTACTTTAACATGCATGTCATCTAAACTTTTTTCACTTATTCATAGTGACATATGGGGACCGTCTAGGGTTAGAAATCTGTTTGGCTCTAGATGGTTCATTACTTTTATTGATGATCATACAAGAAACACATGGATTTACCTCCTTAATAAAAAATCTGAGGCTGTTGAAACTTTCAAAAATTTTAACTTTATGATTAAAACTCAAATTTCAGTCTTAAATTCAAGTTTTGAAAACTAATAATGGGTGAGAATTTTTTAACAACATTCTTGGTAAGTTTCTTGTAGAACAAGGCTAGTTCGTGTATTGATACACCTCAACAGAACGAAATTGCTGAAAGAAAAAATCAACATCTGTTAGAAGTAGCTCGAGCTCTCATGTTTTATATGAATGTACCTAAAAGATTTTGGGGAGAGGCCATACTTAATGCTGCATACCTAATTAATAGGATGCCAAGCAAAGTACTATGCTAACAACCTCCCTTAAAAGCTTTACAATTATATTTTCCTCAAAACAGATTTTTTACTCACTTAGTACCTAAAGTTTTTTGTTATACAAGTTTTGTTCACATTCATGATCATAATCGAAATAGATTAGATCCTAGGACAACTAAATGTGTTTTCTTAGGTTTCTCTCCTACTCAAAAATGATACAAATGTTTTGATACTAGCTCGGGAAAAATATTTGTTAGCATGGATGTCACATTCTTTGAAAATAAACTTTTTTTTTAAAAAACTTCTCTTCAAGAGGAGAATAGGGAAACGAGTGATGATAAATTTTGGGAAATCATTGTTATGCCTACACCTGTTCTTAACAATGACCAAAACAGGACAACAAATGTGGAACCTGTTCTGAGTAATATGGTTCCAACCTCTGAACTTCATGTTTACTCGAGAAGGAAAGAAAAACAACCTATTGATCTACTGCTTACTCCAACAATGTCATCATCTGAACCAAGTGTTGATCTTGGTAATTTCAACTCTATTCCATTTCCTCTTGATTCAATTCTAGAGTCTGACCACAGTGAACATGTTACAACCCCTGAGCCAATCCAAAATGATCGTAGTGTACCCATAGCTCTTAGGAAATGTGTACATGAGTGTACCAAACATTTTATTGCTCGTCATGTGTCATATCATAAACTCTCACCTAGTTTTAGAGCCTTCACCACTAGCATCACTGATGATGAAATTCCAAAAAACGATACAAGAAGCATTAAGTATTCCAAAGTGGAAGGAGGTTGTCCTAGAAGAAATGAGAGCTTTGAAGAAGAATGAAACGTAGGAGATGACAAAGCTTTCAAAAGGAAAACACCACGTTGGCAACAAGTGGATTTTCACAATCAAGTATAACTCGGATGACTCGATAGAAAGATACAAAGCTAGGCTTGTAGCTCGAGGGTTTACTCAAACCTATGGCCTAGATTATGTGGAAACATTTGCCCCAATTGGGAAACTCAACACTGTCAGAGTCTTACTTTCACTAGCTGCTAATTCAGTTTGATGTTAAAAATGCATTTCTTAATGATGATTTAGAAAAAGAGAGGTGTTCATGCAATGCTTCCAAGATTTGATAATGCGAGTGTTGTAGGAAAGGTCTGTCGACTAATAAAGTCCTTATACCGCCTCAAGCAATCCCCTCGTGCTTGGTTTGCAAGGTTTGCAAGGGCGGTCAAAGAGCACGGCTATTCAAAAGCTCAATCGAATCATACACTATTCTATAAACACACTGCATGAGGTAAAATTGCTATTTTGATTGTGTATGTGGATGACATAGTTGTGACGAGAAACGATAAAATAGAGCTAGCATCATTGAAGAAGCTTCTAGGTCGTCAGTTTGAACTTAAGGATTTGGAAAATCTCAAGTTCTTCTTAGGTATGGAAGTAGCTAGGTCAAAGAATGAGATTGCTATATCCTATAGGAAGTATGTGCTCAATCTCCTCAAAGAGATAGTCTCCTCGGATGCAAGCCTGCCTCAACACCTATTGATTCTATTCAGAAGAGCGTTCAAAGTAAGAATGAGGTGCTTGTGGACAAAGTCAGATATCAGAAATTAGTTAAAAAACTAATTTACTTAGCTCATACAAGGCCTAACATTGCAGTTGTTGTTAGCTTAGTAAGTCAGTTCATGCATTCTTCAACTGAAAATCACTTCAAAGCTATCTACAAAATTCTCCACTACTTTAAAGGAAATCTTGGCAAGGGCATTATGTTCAGAAAAAATAAAAACAGACAGATTGAAGTGCTTACAGATGCAGATTGGGCAGTATCTAAAACTGACAGGAGGTCCACATCAGCCTATTGCACGTTTGTATGGGGCAAAAAGTAAAATGTTGTGGCAATGAGCAGTGCTGAAGCTGAGTTCAGAGCAATAACTCAAGGTGTTTGTGAAGTTATTTGGCTTATAAGTATTCTAAAAGAACTAAAGATCGAGATTGATGAGCCAATGAAGCTGTTTTGTGACAATAAGTCAGCCATCAGCATTGCTCATAATCCAGTGCAACACGACAAAACAAAATATGTAGAGATTGATCGTCATTTCATCAAAGAAAGACTTGAAAGATGAGAGATTTGTATGTCATATGTTCCTACATCTAAACAACTAGCAGATGTCCTTACAAAAGAGCTCTACAAGTAGGTGTTTGAAGATCTTCTAGTCAACCTTGGCATGATTGACATCTTTGCTCCATCTTGAGGGTGAGTATTGAGATATGCTACTGACTAACCTATGTGTAGATATTTATAGGGATTAGAATTGTATCTATATATGTGTATTTATTTTATTTCCTAGTTTAGTTTATTCTTTCCTTTTGTTATTAGGTTCTATTCATGTATATATACTCTTATTCAATGAGTAAGTAAATTAATTAAGCTCTAATAAGGAGATAATTTAGAGATTAATATTATGTGTTAAGATTATATTATGGGACATTAGGTATTATAATTATGTTAGTTTATTATAAATAGATGGTAAAAGAGTGAGCAAGGGAATTATTGAATATTATCCAAGTAAAATTACTTTCTCCAAAGTGGTATTTTCGGGTATCTCCCGTGGTTCTGGGCCAGTGTTCGCCGAACTTGTGGCTTTTCTGTTTATTTCTTGTTTCGTTACAATGAATCTGTTTTCTTCTCATCAATGCTATTAGAGCCATCCCAATCCCAGACCAGAAAGAATGGAGTTGATCCTAACCAACTGGGATGAGAACCTCAAATTTGTGACGGAAGCACTAGCAAATTTGAGAAGGCTGATAGTGGAAAGAGAGATGATACAAAACAAGGCAACTCGAGAGAAGTGTTTTACACTAGATTAGGGGAAAAAAAGGGAAACCCAACCAAGTCGTCCATCATTTGGGCATTCAATCGAGCAAAATATTCATCAACTGGAGATATCGACAAAGGAAGTGTGACGACAAGAAGAATGGAGCATTAACAGCTTGGCTCGAAAATGCTCATACGAAAATCATCCAACTATGCATTCAGATCATAGTATGTAGAAGACGAATGGTCGATACTCTTATGGAGTTCAATTAACTTAGTCATGAAGAGACTCTAATGCTCGTACGGAGTTCCTTCTTCAAGGGCAGCTAAGCGGTTTCTACAGACAAACTCATTTATCCGACCCAAGAAAATACTTGTCCACGCTCGCCAGCGGAGGAGCCCAATCGAACACAGTCGAGACGCGCCGACAACCAACCTTCGAGGAGATAGACGATGGTCTTTCTACTCGGCCATCTCTGTGTCTCAACGAACTCCGTCATTAGCACAAAGTCGCACAAAGCAGCTCACACATCTGCTAAGGGAGGACAAGTCGAGTCGATCAGTGACGAATATGTTGAAGCACAACATTTTGCAGAAGTGATAGTGGCTGTAGCTGCTAGGTTAACTCTTTGGCAATTTATTTCCACTAGAAAGGCGGACTAGCTGGAAAATTGATGAATGAAGATGGTTATAGTTAATTGGGTTAGGCTGCAAATGTGATTAATGAGGAAGGTTTACATCCGGACTGAGCTTCCAATTTGGCAAATGAGAGATTTATACACTTGAGTTAAGCTGGTATATTAGCTAAGCCTACGCAATTGAGCTAGACTAATAAATTATTGGAGGATCTTTTTGATTTGTGCAAGCCTAAAATGCAGCAAGCTATCCCAAAAAAATTGATGGGTCGGGCTCCATGAGGTAGATGAGATAAATGAGGCAAACATACATTATCATATGGGCTTGAAGTTAGATCACTTAGAGGGTTGGGTTAGAAACTACTTTGCATGGACTTTGGAGAAGACTAACGATTCACGACCCTTGAGGACAAGGTAAATTTCACGAGGAGAGTAAAGTTGAGAATATATTAAGGGGATATTTTAGAAATTAATATTATGTGTTAGGAATATATTATGGGATAATTTAGGTACTATAATTATAGTAGTTTATTATAAATAGAGGGTAAGGGAGTTAATAAGGAGATTATTGAATATTACTCTCTCTAGAGTAGTATTTCAAGGTATCTCCAGTGGTATTTTCTGAGCCAATGTTCGCTGAACTTATGGTTTTTCTGTTTATTTTTTTATTTTATTACAATGAATCCATTTTCTTCTCATTATAAAATATCAACACTTACAAGCAAAAAGAAAATGAAAAAAAGCATGGCAAGAAGTACCTGCTGAAAATCTTTAAGTGCTTCTTTAAACTTTCCCATTGCTAGATATGCAGCCCCTCGCCGGTAATAACCCTATTGCAAAAGAAATTTTGTTTACATATAAGCAATAGGGAGAAAAACGGGAGATTGAGGGAAGGGGGTTGTTTAAGGGAGAACAGTATACTGAAATTTTCAGTAATAAATTAGTGCCTTTGAGTATTTAGGATCAACTTCAATAGCCTTGGTTGCATCCTGTATGGCACTGCCATATTCCTCCAGCTTCGTGTGCGCGAGCGCACGATTTGCCCAATATACAGCATTCTGACCATTCAGTTCAATTGCTTGAGTATACAAATCAATGGATTGGCCATACTTGTGAGCTGAAATTTTGATCAAAATGATTAAACACTCAAAAGAAGGGAAACAACAATTAGAGAATAATTTTCACAACCAATAGAACATTTCCAGTTACAAAAGAAAGAGTTTGACAATATGCTAATTACAGGATATGATTACCCAGCTTGTAATGCAATGAAATACAAAAGGAAAAAAATGCTAAGGATTAAGTTGAATTTTATAATTTGAATAGTAAAAACAAGTAGCACCAAACGTACCCAAACACTTCAATGGAAAACAATTTTTATCAGTATGCATAGATCAAGTTATACATACTACTATTTACCTTTAAATGCTTCATTAGCGAGGCGCTTGATTTCTTCAGCATGAGAAACATTAGAATTTTCTGTTTCCATATGGTGCATAACCTTGAACAGAAACAATTTGTTAGAGCAAAAGTATTTGATGAACAGCAAGCAAACTATTTAGTGCCATATATCTAACTACAAGATAGCCCTTATACTTATTTACATTGTGCAATAATGAACTATGAAATATAAATAACAATAAAATCAGATAAAAAACCGGAAAAAAAAATTCACATTATTAACTTAGGAATTATTATGACCCTCGACTGAATTTGCTGCCGTATTTGAACTATATTAATTCAGCTAGTGACTTTTTTACTGATTAGATTTGGAAGTTTAAGTTTGTCCCGCACAACAAACGTGCTGACACTGATATCTAAGACACTAGAAACTCATCTGATGTGTACCATGCTCATCAAGGCTCTATGAATGCGGTAATTACAAGACCCCTAACCATTCTCAGACTTGGCATTTCTACTACGGCTTTGTTTGATAAGGAACAAACACGAGAGATAAAAAAAAAACAATATATAAACAAAAACTTCTTTTTTTCATAAGGGGGGAGGTCATCGACACTAACGGGGGTCGGTAGTGCACAACAATCAAGCTTCAGTCACAACAAAAGTCAAAACTGACAGTCTCATTCACAGTACAAAAGTAAAACAGTGAACTCAGATTTTTACTTCCTTCCCCTGTTCCACCGAGTTAAGCAATAAGGAAGAAAATCTAACACCATAACACTAGATTCAGCTAAAATACAGATTCTGAAGTAAAAAAAATAAAGAAAGAAATTAGTTTCCGCTATTCCCCCTAGCTTTGTCTAGGCAACGAATAACAGAGGAACACAAACAAACAGAGATGACGAATTGAAACGTAAAGACATACCGGATGAAAAGCTTATTGCATTGGCAGCGATAACCGATCTTGCAGGACAGAAAGGAAACAGAGAAAGAAAAAGAGAAAGCGAGAGGACAAAGGAAAAGACTAGGAATCAAGAAGAAGGACTGGAAGATGAATATAAAAACCCTAATCTTGGAATACTAATCAAGCTTTGATTGTTGGTTTGCGTTTGGGGATATGCTGAGAAAGTGAGAAATACCCTGGACAGAGAATGGGGGCAAAATAGTAATTCAACAAAATCAATATTTCTGGTTATTCTTATTTACTCACAATTTAAATATTAAAACTGAAAATATTTCACATAATTAAGATTCTAAGCGTATAATAAATATGGGATCCATGAGCAATGTTCATAAAAAAAACACGATTCGGGTGTCAATTGAATTAATAATTAAAACAAATGAAAAACAAGACATGATTATTGAAAGAAGAAGAGTTTGAATTGAATGACAAGCCTCTCTATGTATCTGGATCTTTGCTTTCTCTCTCTATTTTTCCTTAGCATATCAATCATGTGGCTATGACTGCCATCCTCTAGCATCTCCTGAAGAGTTGGAGAAAGATTGGTATGAAGTTTATCAAGAGTCATTCCTTGGCTCACTGCTTGGTCTCCCCTGGTGTGTGTTTCTTCTCGCAAATTCTGGTTAAACTTGGATGTGACTCGGAACTAATTATATCTGACCCCACCAATTAGGCCTACTTTGAAAATTTTATTATATTTTTATTTTTTTTTTATAAATTTATATAAATTAGAGTGGTAAAACTTGTAATTATAAATACCTTAATTTCCGTTTTTCTTTCAGATTTTTCTTTTTTGGTTATTGTTTGATTTTCTAACCATTGGTATCAAAGAAAGGTTGAGAGTTTCTATACTCTCGAATGAATTTTTGGAATTTGCAATTTTGAAGATTAAAGTTGCAATTTTGTGGCAAAGAAAATTAAAAACAAAAAAGAGGAAATTTTAATTTCCTTGTCTGTGTTGCGTCTTCTTCAACAGAGAAGCACACACTTGTCGCCGTCGCTGATTAGGAGAGATGATCGTCGACGAAGTAGCTGCCAGAATGCCGCCGCTGAGTAGGAAGCTCGCCCCCCGACCGTCAACCAGGGCGAAGAGGAAATCGCCGTTGCCAGTCCAGAGTACTCCGTGCCGACCATTGACAGAGTCAGCCGCCGTTCGAGGAAGAGTCTGATACGTGCAAGACTTGGTCTTGCACCACTATTTAGTTGTTGGTTAATCATGGGTTATGGGTAGTTAATTGTTTATGGGTAGTTTTTGCTTTACGTTGTTTTAAGTATGTAATTTCATTAAGAGAAGGGGGAGAAAATGAATATTAAACCTCTCCTTGTTACTCTTTCTCTCTAACTCTATATCTCTCTCTCTCCACTTCTTCTTTTGCAAACTCTGTTGTTATTCTGCTTCTTCTTCTTCTTAATCTCTCTTTATCTTTCTCTCTCTCTGTCTACTTTTCCAGCGAACCCAACTTTCACCTTATCAGTACTCTCTCTCTCTGTCCTCTTCTTTTCCAGCGAACCTAAATCCTCCCTTATCAGTGGTATCAGAGCCCTTAAACCACCGGTTTCATGGATACCCGTGGTCGATCTAATGCAGAGTTTCGCACGGAAGTGAACGAAGTTTTGGCTCGCCATGAGTCTAACTTTGATCAAGTGCATGCAGCTTTACAGGCGGTGCTGTCTGAGCTCCAAGCACTGCGCACCTTCTGCAATTCTTCCGATATCAATCCCTTCGCCGCAGGTTCATCTTCTCAGCCCACAAGCAATGGCCGTTCACCCACCATCCCTGACCACCCTCACCACCACCTCAAACTGTCCTTCCCGGGTTTCGCCGGCGACGATCCTACAGGTTGGATCTACAGGGCCGAACAATACTTTGATTTCCAAAGCATAGCTCCAACTCAACAGGTCCAACTCGCTTCCTTCCATCTCGAGGGCATTGCCTTGCAATGGTATCGATGGTTAACGAAGTTTTGCGGTCCTCTAACTTGGAGTGCATTCACCAAGGCGGTTCTTCTACGCTTTGGCCCAACCGAATACGAAGACCCAGCTGAAGCTATATCACGTCTGCGCCAAACCACAACTGTCAACTTGTACCAAGAAGCTTTTGAGAAGCTTTCCAACCAGGTGGATGGCTTACCCGAATCTTTCCTCGTTGGTTGTTTCATCACGGGGCTTCGGGATGACATTCGCTTGGATGTAAAAATTAAACAACCACGAATGTTAGCCGATACAATCGGAGTCGCTAGGCTCGTTGAGGAACGGAACCAACTGCTAAAGAAACCAGGTCCTGCTGTCTCAGTAACATCAAAGCCACCTGTTAATCCCTCTGCTGGCCTACTTGGCCCTACCCCAAGCCACCAAGTGTCGGCGAACATTACTGCTCCAGCAACAACATTTCACCGAATCACCAACCAAGAAGCACGCGAACGTCGAGAAAAAGGACTCTGCTATTATTGTGACGAGAAATTTATTCCAGGTCATCGTTGCGAAAGACCACAATTATTCATGCTTGAAGATTCATCGCATTCAAGCCCCAGTGACAATATGGAGGCTGACAGAGATACAGGGGACCCGGAAGCTATACCCAGAATTTCTTTACATGCTCGAAATTACGACGTTCCTTGAAATTTATCCTGATTTTATCCTTGAGGACAAGGATTCTTAAGGGGGAAGGAATGATACGTGCAAGACTTGGTCTTGCACCACTATTTAGTTGTTGGTTAATCATGGGTTATGGGTAGTTAATTGTTTATGGGTAGTTTTTGCTTTACGTTGTTTTAAGTATGTAATTTCATTAAGAGAAGGGGGAGAAAATGAATATTAAACCTCTCCTTGTTACTCTTTCTCTCTGACTCTATATCTCTCTCTCTCCACTTCTTCTTTTGCAAACTCTGTTGTTATTCTGCTTCTTCTTCTTCTTAATCTCTCTTTATCTTTCTCTCTCTCTGTCTACTTTTCCAGCGAACCCAACTTTCACCTTATCAGTACTCTCTCTCTCTGTCCTCTTCTTTTCCAGCGAACCTAAATCCTCCCTTATCAGAGTCGTCCTCCTTCGTCGCCACTATTTCTCCGCCGGGCAAAACACTTGGTCGGCGCCCGGTCAAGGGAAAGCACCGATTTTTTCTTTAGACCTCGAAGGTCATCGTCGCCGACAGAGAAGAGACGACACACACTGCCTATCTGATTTGTCTGGTTGTTCTGCTCCGATCAAGAAGTGCCAATGAGTGTCGTGGCCGACTCGCGCACAGAGAACCCGGACTGCATTCAACCACCGCCCAAAAGCTCTGCTTTTTGCCTAGCACTTTGTCGTTCGTTCCTGCGTCAGTCCTCCGATTTCGCACAGAGCAAGACTTTTGCATAGTCAGGTTGTGGGCGAAACAAATACTCAGAAGATTTTACTTTTGGAGCTATCGTCTATTGGGCCAAACTTCAAACTTTAATTGTTTGGATAATTGGAGACCTGAAATTTTTGGGGCTCGAATTTGTTGCAGATTTTTTTTGTTTCAAATACTTGGGATATTGATATTTTGGGTCGGATATTGTGGAGTTGTTATTTTTCAGTGATAAGTTCGTTCAAATTTATATCTCGTTATTATATTGGAATATAAGGTTTATGTTATGACAAGTGAAGATGCAAGATGTGCTCACTCATAGTATAAGACGACGTGTTGTTAGAGCTTGATAAAATGTCATTGTCTTTTACTAAAGAGAAGACAATTCAAGTGGATCGAAAAAACCTATCTTTGATACGTCTACATTTGTCAAATTAGATTTTGTAGGATGTTTTGAATGAGAAAACTAACGCTGAATTATGGGTAAAGTTGGAGTTGTGTATGAAAAAAATTCTGATGAGTAAGCTACATCTGAAATAATGTTTATATTCTCATCAGTTGATGAAAAGTAGTTCAAATGAAGAACTTTTGACCGCGTTCAATGAACTAGTTTCGGAGTTTAGACTTGATATGCAAGTAAGATGAGAATGATTTAAGGTTAATTCTATTGTACTCGTTGTCTGCTTCATATGATGTTTTCAAAGAGACTATTTTGTATAGTCATTATACTTTAATTCTGCAAGAAATCACTAGTGCAGAGTAAAAAAAAAAAATTAAGGCACAACACCATTCACCATTGATGAAACAATCAACTACCAAACGAATTCTTGATGTCTTGTTATCAAAGGAGAAGATGAAGCAGCTTATTGTCGGATTCGAGTCTTGAGGAGAGGAACTCGTCGTTCGGGGTAGAACAAGAGAGTCAAACAAAAAAGTTTGACAGTGTAGAAGTGGACCTAACCGTTTTGACCTAAATAAAATTTAGGTCACACTGAAATCTAATAATCTCCACTTTGCCCCAAATTCTAGTATATGAAATATATCTCCAGCACATCATTTAAGAAAATAACCTCATCTTCCACAAATGCTCATGTCATGCCAACTCAGCAACTAGTATTAATCTAGTTTAAGCCCCGCTTAAACTTGAGAAAGACACTCGAAAAGAAATCACATTTTCTCATCCACGATGTCACCGAGCTATTAGGGTTGTCACAACGAACTCCTTGTAAGCGTATTGAACACTCCTCACTGGATCGTTACCCTTTAACTCATTCAACGAATAACCCACTGAACTAGTTTCGCCATATCATCATGGAACTTTAATTTTCCACTTGGTTCTTCTTTTTGCGATAGCACTCTGACGTGAAATTGAAACTAGTGAATGAACATCTGTAATAGACTGACTCACAAGCTTTAATTACACTTAGATCTCAACATCCATTTCACTTGAAAACCTGACTTCTTCCGAGTATTTTCAAACAATCTCTTAGAACGTGAATTAACAAACTTAACAACTTTATTATTTGTAACTGTAGAACCTTGCAACACATCCAAATTTGCAGACCACTTATGTCCCTTTAACATGATGAGAGCACCTCTACTAATCTTTACAGCTCTACCTACAACGCTATACTTGTACCATTTCGCATCCAAAGTACTTGTTTGCTTTGTTGAGTATTTTGGATCGTCCTTGCCTGCTTCATTGAGTACTTGCAGACAACAAGCACAATAGAATTAACCATAAATTCTCCTTATCGTACTTGCATCCCATCATAGGTGTGATGAACTCCTTCATCCCAGTAAGATATTGTCTGCTTTGGGTCGCTCATACAGGCTTTACGGATTTGTTTTGGCAAGGACTTCCCAAGAGATCACCTAACTTGGTACTGCTTTCACCGGAACACTTTTAACTTCGGAGTTCTTATGGGATCCGATGTCAATTGTGCTTTAAAACGCGTCTTACTATCTTGGAAGGGTTCTTTTACATATATTTCATTTCCATCTTCTCCCTAAGCAATGTGAGATTGCGCCCGACCCTTATTTTGGGTCGTCACAATCACCCCCTTTTAGGGCCCAACGTCCTCCTTGGCCACATCTCTTTCCCCCCAAGCGATGTGGTATTGTGACAAACCCCTCTTGGCCTTTACAATAGATCGATAGCCCCTTTTTGGGCCACATCTCAGGTTGGGTACAGGCTCTGATACCATTTGTAGCGAACCTCTTCATCCCAGTAAGATATTGTCCGCTTTGGGTCGCTCATATTGTAACACCCCGAGTTATCTGAACCCGGTTTGTTACTCATAAGCCGTACGTAACTAAGAAACCTTGGACTAAATTTAAAACTCTCTCAAAAATCTAAATTTAACATTCTTTTTTTTTTTAAAAAGGAAACTTCAAAACATTTAAATACTTGCAGCGGAAATCATTTGAAACAACAATGAAGTTAAACAAATCATCCGATGACTTTTCTTAAGGCATCTTCCGATAGAATTAACCTACATCATCCGATGACTTTTCTTAAGGCATCTTCCGATAGAATTAACCTACATCATCCGATGACTTTTCTTAGGCATCTTCCGATAGAATTAACCTACATCATCCGATGACTTTTCTTAAGGCATCTTCCGATAGAATTAACCTACATCATCCGATGACTTTTCTTAGGCATCTTCCGATAGAATTAACCTACATCATCCGATGACTTTTCTTAAGGCATCTTCCGATAGAATTAACCTACATCATCCGATGACTTTTCTTAAGGCATCTTCCGATAGAATTAACCTACATCATCCGATGACTTTTCTTAAGGCATCTTCCGATAGAATTAACCTACATCATCCGATGACTTTTCTTAGGCATCTTCCGATAGAATTAACCTACATCATCCGATGACTTTTCTTAGGCATCTTCCGATAGAATTAACCTACATCATCCGATGACTTTTCTTAAGGCATCTTCCGATAGAATTAACCTACATCATCCGATGACTTTTCTTAAGGCATCTTCCGATAGAATTAACCTACATCATCCGATGACTTTTCTTAAGGCATCTTCCGATAGAATTAACCTACATCATCCGATGACTTTTCTTAGGCATCTTCCGATAGAATTAACCTACATCATCCGATGACTTTTCTTAAGGCATCTTCCGATAGAATTAACCTACATCATCCGATGACTTTTCTTAAGGCATCTTCCGATAGAATTAACCTACATCATCCGATGACTTTTCTTAAGGCATCTTCCGATAGAATTAACCTACATCATCCGATGACTTTTCTTAAGCATCTTCCGATAGAATTAACCTACATCATCCGATGACTTTTCTTAGGCATCTTCCGATAGAATTAACCTACATCATCCGATGACTTTTCTTAAGGCATCTTCCGATAGAATTAACCTACATCATCCGATGACTTTTCTTAAGGCATCTTCCGATAGAATTAACCTACTCTGATACCATTTGTAGCGAACATCTTCATCCCAGTAAGATATTGTCCGCTTGGGTCGCTCATATTGTACACCCGAGTTATCTGAACCTCGGTTTGTACTATAAGCGTACGTAACTAAGAAACCTTGGGACTAAATTTAAAACTCTCTCAAAAATCTAAATTTAACATTCTTTTTTTTTTTAAAAAGGAAACTTCAAAACATTTAAATACTTGCAGCGGAAATCCTTTGAACAACAATGAAGTTAAACAACCTACGAAATGTTGTTTGAATTGTTAAGAAACAATTGGCAAATAGAAAATTAGTTTAAACAGCGAAATACTAGAGAAGTCGCAGAGGTCAAACACATCTGCGATGGTTAAAGTCAACGAAAAATAGAAGCATCTGCCGATGACGTCAGACAAAAGACATACTCTCGATAGACTGTATCTACTTGGTGTACGTCAGTGTACGGGAACACTCAATTAGCCAACATCATCCGAATCGCAAACGACCAAAAATACACTCTACATTTCTCCTATGAATCTACGAACAAAAATTCCTCTACATCTACCTGATACGTCAGCCCGCATCTGCCGATGAGTTTATCGAGACATCATTCCGATGACTTTGACCTACACCTTCCGAATAAAACAAACCTCATGTACCGGTGACTTTACTGAGACATCAGCCGATGACTGTTCTTGAGGCATCTTCCGATAGAATTAACCTACATCATCCGATGACTTTCTTAAGGCATCTTCCGATAGAATTAACCTACATCATCCGATGACTTTTCTTAGCATCTTCCGATAGAATTAACCTACATCATCCGATGACTTTTTTAAGGCATCTTCCGATAGAATTAACCTACATCATCGAGACTTTTTTAGGCATCTTCCGATAGAATTAACCTACATCATCCGATGACTTTTCTTAAGCATCTTCCGATAGAATTAACCTACATCATCCGATGACTTTTCTTAAGCATCTTCCGATAAAATTAACCTACATCATCCGATGACTTTTCTTAGGCATCTTCCGATAGAATTAACCTACATCATCCGATGACTTTTCTTAAGGCATCTTCCGATTGAATTAAGAGCGACATTTCAACTACTTCTCGCTATACATACACGACACCAATTCAGAAAGGAATTTACTTATTTCATCAAGACCATTCAGAAACAACTCACATTGAAATGTTCAAACCCAGTAAAACCAATACTTAAAACTCTCAGATCTCTAGTATCAGTAAAACTCAAAACATAGTCACAATATTAAAATCTCTACTGTCATGAAAACTCATCATACTCAAATTAAAGCAATTATCAACTAAACCCGCACCATAGCAGACAACAGTTAACCCGCCTCATCAGTTTACCAGACCGAGGCATGAATGTACTCCTCCAACCACTTCTAATCATCTAGGCATTCAGGAAAATCAGGTATTGAAATGTTCAAACCCAGTAAAACCAATACTTAAAACTCTCAGATCTCTAGTATCAGTAAAACTCAAAACATAGTCACAATATTAAAATCTCTACTGTCATAAAAACTCATCATACTCAAATTAAAGCAATTATCAACTAATCCCGCACCATAGCAGACAACAGTTAACCCACCTCATCAGTTTACCAGACCGAGGCATGAATGTACTCCTCCAACCACTTCTAATCATCTGGGCATTCAGGAAAATCACCTGCAGTATCCTCAACACCTACATCACAAAACTCATCTATTAGCCTAATGCTAAGTAAGCAAAGCAATAATGAAAAAGGAATGAAATGCTGAAACATGAATTCCTAAACATGCAATTTCTACTTTCTCCTCTCAGTTGTTCATGCGTCGTTTCTGTTCAGATCCCCCTGTGAAGTTGGGAGTTGGATCAACTCTCCCAAAGTATAAATATCCACTATCTCATTAAGGGTTGGATTAGTTCCCTTAACAGTAAAGCTGATTCGTTTAGCTGTTTCATTATGTTCAATCCTTACCATACCAATATGCATTCAAATTCATTTTCGTGTACCTTTAAAATATGATGCATGTCATGCTGAAAATAAATATTCACAATCACGCACAAACCCTACTGTCTTGTGATGTAGGCTCGAAGGCGCAAGCAATACTTTACTTACCTGGTCTCCTGGAAAAACTTGGTTGCAAGCTACTTCGAGTATTACTCAAACCTAAAACCATAGACAGAGCATACATTAAATTTCCTCTAATCTTCATTCTAAACCACTAGAAATCTAAAGGAAACTGTTTTGGGATCTCTAGTCATTGTGCATTCCCGATTTCAACTTAAACCGAAACCACCACTCGCTTACCGCCTTCTCAAAACCTCATTTATCATCCCTCCTACCAACGATAGATACAATGTAACAAGAAATAGAAGCAAAACTCACCAAGTTCGGAGGAAATCGCTGGAGGAAGTCGAAGGGGGTCTCCTATCGCGCTCTGCTAAGCTGAAGAGCTGAGAATGGAGAGGAAATGAAATAAACAGTGGCGGCTACTTCATTAATAGTTTCCTTAAATACGTTATCCACCTTTGAGTTTCTAATTACCCTTATGCCCTTGCCTAGTCATCCACTAACCCTACATTTAATATTGCCATATAAATTGTGCCATTAGTTTAAAAGGAATAGAGAAACGGTTTTATAGAACCGGGTATTACACATACAACCCTCACGAATTTGTTTTGGCGAAGACTTCCCAAGCGGTCACCCAACTTGGTATTGCTCTCGCCGGAGCACTCTTAACTTCAGAGTTCGTATGGGATCCGATGTCAATTGTGCTCCAAAACGCGTCTTACTATCTTGGGAGGATTCCTTTACATATTTTTCATTTTCATCTTCTCCCCAAACGATATGGGATTGCGCCCAATCCTTTATTTTAGGTTGTCACAATAGACCTATGTGGAAGAGGAACATTTGAATATTTGAAAAATTAGTTCTTTACAGCAGAATTCATTTCGAGGTGGAGATTGACAGAATTCAGGATTTCGAATTTGTTCTTGTGTTGGGCTGACGAGCACGCACTATGAATTTTTTCATAGAGTTCATGTCAATGCAGAGATTGTAAGATTTCGGTGTGACTCGAATTCTATCTGGGTCAGGCCGATTAGACCCATGTTGGTAATCTCATTAAGATTTTTTTCTGTATAAATTCATGTAAACTAGAGTAGCATAATTCACTGTTGTATTTTGATCTTCATAGTATATTTATTCATCTGTCTGTGATTTTTTTTAAAGCATTTTTCCAAGTAAATCTGGTTTCTCAAATCATACTTTCTTTTCCGGTTATTGTTCGATTTTTAACAATCATTGCATTCACTTTTCTCGCATCTTCAGTCAAAGGGAAAAGCTATATTGTCATAAGTTTTGGCTCAGTTTACAGTATAAGACTGTTCCAGAAAATCCAAAATTTTGGGGGTCGGTCTGTCCTCTCTTTATACACTGAAGCGGCTCGATCAATCGGGATTCTGATTGCCAAAAAACCTAGGTCAGTTCAACTTGCAATTCAAAGCTTGAACTCCAAGAATCAGCTTGAAAGGCAAACTCTTTTACAGACACTTGTTTATTGATGGGAGGTAGCTGAAAACAGTTTCCACTCACAATAAGTTGTCTTCCTCCCCATGTTTTATCATTTTTCCCAGTCATTCTTGCAATAAGCTTTCGAATAATTTAACATCAACCATGCTAATCTCGTCAATAATAAATGCCTCAACTTTAAGGCACCTCCAAAGAGCCTTATAACCTGTAAGAATGAATGCTAGCAAAATTCACAATCAGATAAGTGAACTCCAATGCCAGCAAAGCAGTGAAGCGTCCTATGATTGTACATGCGAAACTCTTGTGGATGCGTTGTGAAAACACGATGACCATATTGTCTTCAATAACGTGATTATATGCTTTAGAAAGATTTTTTTTTCCAATACCTACTGATCCCGTAATGAATACCGACTTGCCCCTCAAAAACTAGAAAAACAATTTGCTCCAGTTCATTTGTCCAATTGTATTTAGTTTTGGGTTTTCTGAATTCACTCTTTTTTGCTCTTACTTTGTTGCTACACTTTGATGGTGGACACCCTTTTGTCCTCCCACTAGTCGTTTTAGAGCAAAAATTTCTAAACATAGCTATCACAGTCGCAAAGAATCTCATAACCCCTCGATTTGTTAATTTCTATTTGCCTCCAATTTAGGTATTGGATATTCCCCCTATTAAGAGGTTTCACTTGTATTTTTCTTATTTTTCCTATAGATGAGTGACAATATCTCTACAATATAACATCAATATAAAAAATCAAAAAGCAGAACACTTGAACTAAAAGGAAGTAGTTTCACGGGAAGTGTTGGTAGGTGAAGCGAATAAAGGAAGGCGAAGCTTAACAAATATCTGTGAGAAGCTAGAGCAGTATGAAATTCTAGTTGGATTTCAGTATCAACCCAAGTTGTTCACAAAACCCTATGGAAAACTATTAACTTCATATCATTTTTTACTCTGAAAACGGCGACGCGAGTGTGATGACAGTTGCCAAGGCTGTTTAGCTATTATTTGCACTAGAATAGTCAATATTAACTCGTCGGTTTGGTTCACTAACCCCTAAACTAACCAAGCCAACTAGGGTTGGGTAGAAAATGAACCAGAACCACTGTTCGAACCAAAACCATAGGTTGGATCCCAATTCGATCATGTTCCCTCCCTTGTGTGAACCATAACCAGTTCTTAATATAGAATAATCTTAATATTAAATAATCATCTTTCGCAGTTTGTTTCATGGTTTTGGACGTAAAAATCGAACCAAACTGAACCATAGATAAAAATTTTGATTCAAATTTGGTTCAAAATTATTCCAAACTTGAAAATAACCCATGATTCAGCCTCAATGCAATCCAAAAACCTTTAAACCTGTCCAAACTCAATACTAAATTTATATATTTTAATAATATTAAATTTTAGTGCTATTCTGAAATCAAACCCAAGTTAAATTTCACGATTCAATTCAAATTGGTTTCAATTATGCAATCTCGTTCCTAGTTTTGGTTATGTTTCCAAAACTTAGGAATAATTAGATCATACCTTAGCTCCAAAACTTGATTGAATCGGATTGTGTCCACCCTTAGTGCCAAGTTATTTGGGTTTAAATGTATGAATCGAGTCGAGCCCCTACAAACTTGTTATTACACAAAATCAAACTAGCTAGCTTATTTGAAATATTTTATTAGAAAGACATTAAATTAAGGAATGTTTTGTTATCAACACTCTAGCACTACCAAAATTTGCGTGAAATACTAGCATTCTACGAGAACGTTATAGCGATTCTTTTAGGGTTTTCCCATTTTCACCCATAATCTATAAGATCTTCATGTGACAATGAAGTACTAATTGTCGCAGCCCCAACAATTGTAGGACGCTGCACAAGAAATAAATTTCCAAACTTTCTCTGCACTTTCATCACGACGAGAGAACCTCTACTGATCTTCAAAGCTCCACCTCTCTAGCGTACTTGTACAAATTTAAATCAAGAGTACTAAGCAAGATTAAACTCCATCGTACCAATTGAAAACTTATACCTATTTTACTAACTCCATCATACATTTTTATTTTGACCATACCAATCCTAACTATCTTGCACGATACGTTGTTTTCTATCTACCCGACACATTTTGACACATTCTCATATGGTGAAAACTAATCTTGATTAAGACATATATGAAACGTGTAAGCAGAATCTAGAATCAACTCCTTAAATGACTCTAAGTTTCCATTAGATACTACAATGAGATCTTCCTTTTCTTCCTTTTCATTTTCTTCAATGACAACAACTTCTCTAGACTTCTTTGGTTGTTTTTCCTTTTACTCAACTTCTTCTTTCATTTTTCCTACTTTTTATAAGACTTCAACTTTATATGCCCCTTTTTTTTCGGTGATAGCAAATTTTATTTCAATTCTAGACTTTGATCTGTCCCTCGAGCCGTTTCTACTATGGCATCCTTTATCAGTCATCATTGTTGTTCTATCCTGAATAACTAGACATTCTCCTCAAGTTCCTGGTCTAATTATAAGATGATTCATCTTCTACTTTGAAAGCATGACATCATAGAGATCTTTTAGAGTTAATGTGTCACAACCTTATAATATAATGTCTCTAAAAGTACTGTCGAAGCAGAGAACGAGCACAACAAAATCAATCTTATATCCTCTTCATCATATTTGCATTCTATAATTTTCAATCCAAAACTATCTCCTTAATGCAGCCAAGTGTTATTCAATAGAAGTTCCTCTTGTTAGATGTTGAAAATATAAATGCTGCTTCAGATGCTGCTTACTTGTTAGAGTTTTGTGCATGCATAACATTCCTCTAGCTTTAACCATATTTATGTAGTAGATTTCTCCTTCAAAATAGTCAAACATCCTACAAAAAGTTGTTTGATAAACGTAGATGAATTAAAGATAAAGATTTTTTGTGTTATTATTTGGCTCATATTGCTGGCACGTGCTTTCAGTGTGTCTCTCTTCTTAATAACCTCTTGTAAGTGAGAAACAATGGGGGTGAGAGAGATTTGGGGATTCTTTGTGAAGATAGGGCAGAGAGTTACGATTGACTCTCTTCATGGATTTTTTAGTTTTTCCTCTTTGTTAGTGCAGTGTTCAGGTGATTGATTGTATCATACTTATTATTTCATTGTTCTTCAATAAAGGAGTGCGATGGTTGGACCTGTGGATGTAGGAAATTTAGTTCTATCCACATAAAATCTCTTTTGGTCTTGTTTGATTTTTGTTCTTGGGATTTATTCGGTTTTACATTTAGCATTCAAGATTATTTTTGTTGGCTGTAAAAGCATTCGTTCTTCAATTGGGTGCGGTGAGTGTGGAGGAGTTCCATGCGGAAAAAGGTTCTATTTCTTGAATGGTTCAACAAATTCTTAAAATGACCAAGTTTGAGGTAGATAAATTCACTGGCGTTAATGATTTTAGTTTGTGGAGTATAAAGATGAAAGCACTATTGGTGCATCAAGGTTTAGCACAGGCTATGTTGTGTAACCAAGGGTTCACAACTAATACTCTAATATATTCTCACGAAATTGTTCTACAGAGGAAAAGGAAAAAAGGAAAAGAAAGATAAACAGTAAAGTGAAGAAACAGACAATTCATTCCACCCCCTTCACTCTGCATTCCTCCTCGTTATATTGGTGTTCCTCTCCAACGGTTTGGACACGTCAGCTAGATATTCAATGGACTTGGGTTGTGGTTTCCTGCTTCCACTACGTTTACTTTGGCGGCCCAGCATTGTAGCCTTTCCTAGAGGCCCCTTCTGTCACGGACCACTTTCCATGGTCCATGATATTGCGGCAATTGTGGGCGTTGGCGGGCACAAGCATGGACAAGAGTGCAACCATGATGGTTGGTGTGCACAAAGGTTGAGTACGGGGCCAAGTGGGATGGTGTGCTCAAGAAGGCAAGAGCCGGGCTCTTGAAACATAATGGTTGGCGAGACAAAGGACACGGAGCGATATGGGGTGCTCAAGGCAAGTTGGCCACACCACGAGTTCTAGACGTAGGGCAAAGTGGTGCGACAAGATCAACAAACCGTGTGTGGCGATGTCAAGACAATCATAGTGCATGGTGCACGGGCCAAGGGCCCAAGGAAGGAGGGGCGCGGCATCCTCCTTAGGCATGCTAAAATATTCTAAGAGTTGGTGGGCACTTGAAGCACGCGAGCTGGATCATTTGGAGTAAGGCAGTCCAAATCTGGGCACTGGGCCGATGGGGCAGGCCCACGCGGGAAGGCAGAAGGTCATTTATGTTAGTGCTTCATTTATGTTAGTGCTCTCATTTATGTTAGTGCTCTCATTCATGTTAGTGCTCTCATTTATGTTAGTGCTTATTTATGTTAGTGTTTGCACTTATGAGGATTCATGTACATGGCCTTGGCCATTTGTGTATAAATAGGCCATGAGCAATCAAGCCAAAGACATCAACTTCGAGTGGAAGAGTGTCTTGAGCATTGTGGTTTGCCTTGGAGAGAAATTGTTCCTAGTTCTTGTTTTCGGAAATCAAGGAAGGTTGGGAGAGGTCCTCCCATAAACACTTGTGTCTCTTCTATTATCCGCATTATTGGTGAGGGGCTGGCCATAGTCGTGGACTTGGCGCCATCATACTTGGTGAAAATTCAGGCAAGAATTTAACCGTGTGACAACTTGGTATCAAAGCGCGGTTTCGTTGGGAACAAATCGACCACAAATAGATGGATTCTCTTCCACAAGGAACCTTGGAGGCTATTCTTGCGAGGCTCGAAGTGTTGGAGAGCCTAATGGGCGTTTCAATGGTGACATCGGAGGACAAGCTATTGATCGTGGGTCACCGAACGATGAGATTGGAGTTGGATGAATTCCAAGCATCGGTGGGGGCGGATATTCTTGCTATCGAGCAACGCATGGAGGGCTCTATTGAGAGGATAGACAAAGGGTTGGCTCGGGTAGGCAAGGAGGCGGTTGGTGGTTCAATTCAGAGGTTGGGAACCTCGGCCACACAATATAAGGTTCCGGAACCAAAACCTTATAATGGAGACTGCAATGCAAAAGAGGTTGAGAACTTTCTTTGGGACATGGAGCAATACTTCATGGTGGCCGGAATTGAGGAGGAGAATCAAGTCACGATCACAATCATGTACTTGGTGGGGGATGCCAAGTTATGGTGGCGGCAAATCCAACACATGGAGCCACAGATTGACACTTTCGACCATTTCAAAAATGAGTTGAAGGATCGTTTCTTGCCTCTTAATTCGGAGTGGATGGCTAAGGAAGCTTTGAGGGGGCTTTAACAAACGGGTTCGGTGCGCGAATATGTAAGGGAGTTTAGCTCTATTCTACTTGATATTCGGGAGATGCACGAGAGTGACAAGTTATTTAACTTTGTGGCGGGTCTTCAACCATGGGCTCAAGTGGAGTTGAGGCGGCATGGGGTGAAGGACGTTCAATCGGCCATTTCTATAGCCGAGAGTTTGGTGGACTACAAAGCCATGTCCTCATCCGAGAAGAAAGGGAAGGAGGACAAACATTTGGGTAAGGCACATGGTGAGAGCAAAGAGAAGGGGAAAACATCTCAAGTTGCTTTCAAGTCGGTGGGAGGTGATCAATCACAACCGAGGAAGACTTCGGGGTGCTTCATTTGTGGAGGATCTCACTTTGCAAGAGAGTGCCCAAGCAAAGGCAAGGTGTCCACATTGCGGGTTAGAGGAGAGGACTCCGACGGAGAGGAGGTGCCTCGAGCTAATTCCATGCAACTTGTCAAAACCATTTCTAGTGGTGATGAGGAGGTGTATCGGGTGAATTCCATTCAACTACTAGACATCGTTGTGGAGCAACAAAAGGGGGCGGGTGGTCCCCTTGCAAGGAAGTGATGAGGAGACTTTCGGGTTCCGTAAAGGCCTTCGGAATCCATGGTGCATTTGACCGAGCCAAGGTGGGCAAAGTGGATGCAAAGGGGAGGCAAAGGTGGTCGCTAAGCAACTCAAACGGACATGAGGAAGGCAAGGACTACAGCATTTGACGAGTTTTGTCAAAGGTTCCATCATCAACAAAAGGTAGCCGAGGAGGGTTTGTTGAAGCTTTTGGGCGTGGGAGCCGAGTGATGGGAGGGCGCGGGTCTTTGGAGGAAAGCCAATTACCGTGCATAGATGTGGGACATCCAAAATCAAGTGGGTGCTATAATTGTTTGGAGACAACTTGAAGTGGGCTTATGGAAGCTACGTGGGAGGACGTGGGTCTATGGCATTTCAAGAGGTGGACCTAGTTGGGGGTTGACGAGGACGTCAACCATAGTAAGTAGGGGAGATTGTCATGGACCACTTTCCATGGTCCATGATAGTGCGGCAACCATGGACGTTGGCGGGCACAAGCATGGACAAGAGTGCAACCATGATAGTTGGTGTGCACAAAGGTTGAGTACGGGGCCAAGTGGGATGGTGTGCTCAAGAAGGCAAGAGCCGGCTCTTGAAACATGATGGTTGGCGAGACAAAGGACACGGAGCGATATGGGGTGCTCAAGGCAAGTTGGCCACACCACGAGTTCTAGACGTAGGGCAAAGTGGTGCAACAAGATCAACAAGCCGTGTGTGGCGATGTCAAGACAATCATGGTGCATGGTGCACGGGCCAAGGGCCCAAGGAAGGAGGGGCGCAGCATCCTCCTTAGGCGTGCTAAAATATTTTAAGTGTTGGTGGGCACTTGAAGCACGCGGGCTGGATCATTTGGAGTGGGGCAATCCAAATCTGGGCGTTGGGCACTGGGCCGATGGGGCAGGCCCACGCGGGAAGGCAGAAGGTCATTTATGTTAGTGCTCTCATTTATGTTAGTGCTCTCATTCATGTTAGTGCTATCATTTATGTTAGTGCTCTCATTCATGTTAGTGCTCCCATTTATGTTAGTGCTTATTTATGTTAGTGCTTGCACTTATGAGGATTCATGTACATGGCCTTGGCCAGTTGTGTATAAATAGGCCATGAGCAACCAAGCCAAAGACATCAACTTCGAGTGGAAGAGGGTCTTGAGCATTGTGGTTTTCCTTGGAGAGAAATTGTTCCTAGTTCTTGTTTTCAGAAATCAAGGAAGGTTGGGAGGGGTCCTCCCATAAACACTTGTGTCTCTTCTATTATCCGCATTATTGGTGAGGGGCTGGCCATAGTCGTGGACTTGGCGCCATCATACTTGGTGAAAATTCAGGGCAAGAATTTAACCGTGTGACACCTTCCATGACAGGTCCTCCCCTTTTAACATATCCTTGTCCTCAAGGATAAAAAATTTGGAGAGCCACAGAACCATACGCTCTTCGACACTCGGCTTCTTCAACACTCTGACACGAAGAAGATATTGTGGGCACTGTTGCTGAGAGTTCACTTGTTCAAGCAATGCAAGAATCTGACTCGCAGTCGATCTCCACTTCTAAACCTGCATCGTTTTCATGTGCATCTGATCCTTCCCTGTAGATCCACTAGCAGCAAGTTCCTTGTCAAGAAATCCAGCATCGTTGGATATCAAAGAAAAACATGGCCTTCAACTTTCTTCATCCTTCACCTCATCACCATCACTGTCCTCAACTACTTGTTGGAAAGACAGGTTGAACCTCTGCTGAATAACATCTAAAATATAAGATTCTTTTCTAACTCCTATTTGGTCAAGTCGCTGGAGATCGTTTTCCTTTTGGCGCTGTAACCTCCCAACCCTCACCTCTCTTTCACTTCCTATTCCAAGACCATCAGCACCCTGCTGCTGCTATAGGCGATACAATGCATGCGATAACCTAAAAGCAGTTGAATAGAAATATTGCCGCTGGGTTTCAAAAGGAAACAAGAATGGACAAGTTTTTGTCACCTGGTAACACCATGTAGGGAGACTTCCGCTGCATAATGCAAGGACATCTTGAATTTGTCGAGCTAAGTTAGGAGTAAGCTTGTTATTAATGGACTCCTCGGGAAGGACCCTTGCACCAGCAGCACTTAGCTTATTAGGATTGAAGAGTTTACCCTCACAAGGAAGCTCCACCTGGAAAATGCTATCTAGAAGAGACACCCTCTGCAAATTAGAGTTAGAATTGGAAGTAGATCCAGACTTGGTAGATTTTGATGCAGCCGAAGTATTGGCCATTATATTTTTGAAAACTTTTTGAGCTTGGCCATTATGTTTCATCCCATCGAGGAAAATGCACAACTGCGGCTTAGAACATAATTTTTTTCTTGTCGATTTATAGTTCAGAATCTTAAAAATTAAAACGTCAGAACTCACAATAAAATCTGCTGAACTTCCGGGATCCATTTTTCCATCCTCTTCCTTCTTTTACTTTTCATCTTCATCATCAGAGATGTAACACCCGAGTTTTCGGGTTTCCGCTCCAAGGCTATTTTGGTAAATAAGTAAATTAGGTCCGTTTTGCGAGCGGATAGTTTTATTAGGACCCTAAAAATTTACGGAAATTTGTAGAAGAATAAGTGAAATTTTAGAAACCCAAATCGGGAAGAGTAATGCTAGAGTTCCCATTTTAGCCTTTTAGTATATTAATTCGTAAAAATAGTAAAATAAGTCCGTTTTGGGAACAGTGAGTTTTGTTAGAACTCTAAGATTAAATTGGAATTTGTGGAGATATACGGGATTTACGGAAGAGCGAAACGGTATATTAATGTTTTAATAGGAATTAGGAGAATTAATAATAATAATAATAATAATAATAATAATAATAATAATAATAATAATAATAATAATAATAATAATAATAATAATAATAATAATAATAATAATAATAATAATAATAATAATAATAATAATAATAATAATAATAATAATAATAATAATAATAATAATAATAATAATAATAATAATAATAATAATAATAATAATAATAATAATAATAATAATAATAATAATAATAATAATAATAATAATAATAATAATAATAATAATAATAATAATAATAATAATAATAATAATAATAATAATAATAATAATAATAATAATAATAATAATAATAATAATAATAATAATAATAATAATAATAATAATAATAATAATAATAATAATAATAATAATAATAATAATAATAATAATAATAATAATAATAATAATAATAATAATAATAATAATAATAATAATAATAATAATAATAATAATAATAATAATAATAATAATAATAATAATAATAATAATAATAATAATGCAAGGACATCTTGAATTTGTCGAGCTAAGTTAGGAGTAAGCTTGTTATTAATGGACTCTCGGGAGACCCTTGCACCCGCAGCACTTAGCTTATTAGGATGAAGAGTTTACCCTCACAAGGAAGCTCCACCTGGAAACTGCTATCTAGAAGAGACCCCCTCTGCAAATTAGAGTTAGAATTGGAAGTAGATCCAGACTTGGTAGATTTTGATGCAGACGAAGTATTGGCCATTATATTTTGAAAACTTTTTTGAGCTTGGCCATTATGTTGTCATCCCATCGAGGAAAATTGCCCACAACGCGGCTTAGAACATAAATTTTTTTCTTGTCGATTTATAGTTCAGAATCTTAAAAATTAAAACGTCAGAACTCACAAATAAATCTGCTGAACTTCCGGGATCCATTTTTATCCTCTTCCTTCTTTTACTTTTCATCTTCATCATCAGAGATGTAACACCCGAGTTTTCGGGTGTTTCCGCTCCAAGGCTATTTTGGTAAATAAGTAAATTAGGTCCGTTTTGCGAGCGGATAGTTTATTAGGACCCTAAAAATTTACGGAAATTGTAGAAGAATAAGTGAAATTTTAGAAACCCAAATCGGGAAGAGTAATGCTAGAGTTCCCATTTTAGCCTTTTAGTATATTAATTCGTTAAAAATAGTAAAATAAGTCGTTTTGGGAACAGTGAGTTTTGTTAGAACTCTAAGATTAAATTGAATTTGTGGAGATATACGGGATTTACGGAAGAGCGAAACGGTATATTAATGTTTAATAGGAATTAGGAGAATTAATATAATATTATATAATAATAATAATAATAACTAAAATCAACAGAATGGTAAAAACTATTCTGTTGGTTTTCATCGAGCTCGAGCTCGAGCCCGACGCCGAGAGCGAACAGGGGAGAAGGGAGACGCGCGACCGACGGCGACCACGACTCCGACCACCATTCAGGCGTGCAGACGACGGCGGCGTGAGGCTCCGGTTCCTCCTCGCGCACTAAACCGAACGGTAAGCATTTTGCTCCCTGTTCTTGCTCGGTTTTTGTAGCCGTGGGTGGCGAATTGATTGAGCTCCGATCTCCGGCCAATTTCGGTCACTTCCGGCGTGGGTTTGCCGACCCTAGGGCCGGCTTTGGTTGCCTGGCCGTGTTGAGCTCAATGTGAGCGAAATTCAGTGCGCCCGAATTAGGGCTTAGGGTTTTCTTAAATGAAAACTTCGATTTTAGGTTAGTTTATGTTAATTGGATGTTAGGAGGATAGATTGGTGAAGAAATTGATGAGTTTTGATGAAAAATCGAAAAAGGGGAATTTTCCGAAAAAGGGCAGTTTCAGGTTTTTGATAAATTGACCTAGCTCCGGTGATTTGTTTTGAAATTACTTTTGGCAGATTAAAATAGGTTATTAGAGGAGTACGTGGCCGCTGGAATCGTTCGATTCCGATAACCGACGCAAAAGTTACGCGCGTTTGAGTTTTAGGTCGGTTTTTACCAAACCCAAAATAGTGGCCCGTTTAGTTAGATTTTAGTTAGATTAAACTATAAATAGTAGTTTAAGATGTTTTTAAGAAAATAAGAGTTTAGTTATGCCCGAATGAGAAAATGGAAATTTTAGAAAAGAATTTCCTAAATTAGGAGATTAGTTTAAGTTTGAAATTAGTTTAATTAGAATTGATTTTAATGTACCTTATTTATGAAATGCTTTAGGTGGAGACGACTTTTGGACGGTGCTCGGCTTACTACGGACGCCAGGTAAGTGGATGTTTAGGCTTCCGGCCCTTAAGGCCCTACATCATGTCAACGTTAGGTTTTTGTATTATGATGATGATTTTCTGACTGTGGGTTTAATGTGTAATATCCGGCTTGTACGGATTTTTGGATTTAATATATTATATTGATATATTATATTATTAGATGGCATTTTTGTAAGTATGTCAAATAAGGTCCATTTCATGAAAAGAAAGCGTCATTATGACCCTAACGAATAATAAGAATTTTAAGGAAATTATGAGAATTTTCGGAGTTTAAACGTTATATTCCGAGTAATTACGTCTTTCGTAAAGTAATTGACGTTTTAGTAAAAATAGTAAACGAGGTCCGAATTGCGAACAGACAGTTTTGAATAAACCCTATCGGTGAATTGGACTTATTGGTGAAGTATGGAAGTTTGGGGAAATCAAATCGATAGACGATTAACGAAACGAAAGACGAAACGAATATAAAAACTATAGAAGGGCAATATGGTAATTTGCCAAATCAAATTATAAAATAACAAATCATTTCTCTTCTCCTCACTTCTCCTCTGCCTGCGCGAAGACCAGAGAGCAAACTCTCTCCTCTGGCCGACGACGTTCTGTCGATCCGAGCTCCGTTTCGCCTCCCGTTCGTTCCGTTTCCTTCGCGTTTCTTCCTCCTCTCGCTACCCTCGATATGTAGCTTCGGTCTCTGAGCGTTTATTTCGAGTTTTCGGTTCGATTTAGGGTTAGGGTTTCGATTAGGGTTTTCGTTAAAAATGCGAATTAGGACTCGTAATTAATAGGTTAGCCTTAATTAAGTATGTATTGAACGTATTTGACGTTATTGGACGAAGATAATTCAATTTGTGAAAAAAGTATAAATTTGGGAATTTACGGGTTTTCAGAAATAACTCGTAATTGGAATTTCAAATTAACAAGCGTTAAGTCGTCGTTAATTACTTCGATTAATTAAGTTGAAACTTTAGGAATTGCCTTAGTTAAGGTTTTATTGAAATAGGACGTTTAGTAGTTTAAATTGGTTTTAACTACGAATGTTGCGTTTTGCCCAGGCGAACGACGCTCGTGGACGAAGCTCAGCGAGCTACGGACGACAGGTAAGTCTCCGCGACTTGTTTGGCCGATTGGCCTACACCATAGGATCTTTTGTTGTTCGAGGAAATTGGAGAATTGTTTGTTTAAATGCTTTGGTTGGGTAGTTAGGATTAGTTCTTTTGTAGGTTATGTCTGAGTGTCTTGATGGTACGTATGATGATTGATATGTTATGTTTATATCTGTTCATGCATCATAGTTTTAAAAACGTCATGAAAATGAATTTGAGCATAGTTTTCAGGAAAAAGAAATGCACGTAAAGACAAGTAAAGTATCATGTAAACAACCCTCTGTATGTGGTTATCGGGGTGAGGTTCAGACCCGGCGTTCTGTGGTGAGCGGGTTTTCCTCCCTTCAGATGGTGTGGGCTGTCTAACCGCTTGACGGGCCCTAACTATCTGCCGAGTGAATAGACTTCGGTAACCAAAAGAATGTCACGGTGAGAATGAATGAATGAATGAATGAATGAATGAAATGCATGAGAGACGGTTTTATGAAAATGGCACATACATGTTCATGCATTGCATTCACGTAGACTTACTGAGCCTTAAGCTCACGAATTATGTTTATGGTGTAGGTGACCTCTACACAGGTGAGGATGAGATCCCTCCACCCGAGGCGTAAACTGTTGATGGATGATGGCCGTGGGAGTGCGCTGAGCAGTCGAGACGCGTATGACCCGAGGGGAAGTTGTGTATGTATTTTGGGGGTTTAATGGTTAATATGAATGTATGAGAACATATATAGAATATTTAGGTTGGTTGGATCTGGATAGGGATTAGATAACGTTTTGATAATTGTATGTAAAACGTTTCGGTTTAAACTGTTTAATGAATGTTATGGAAACGTTTGATTGGTTGTAGGTTGATACGGTTAAGCTCGATGTTACACGCAGTTGGACTCCGCAAAGTCTGACCCGAGTCGATTGAGTTTAGGATACAGTTAAATTGGATTTAAGTAGATTTTAGTGGTGAGTTATGGTGACTGTTGGTTGTTGGTTTAATGAACGTTGGTTGTTGGTTTAATGAATGAAGAGGTTTTGCTCTCTGGAAATCAGATTCCAGAGAGCAAATTTGATGAATTAAGTCGAGGAGTAAAAAGTGAAGTGTTAAAGTTTTGAAGTCTGAAAGAGAAGGAATCGCTGCATGCTTGCAGCGATCGATCTCTGCTGCAGAGCAGAGATCGATCGCTGCTATAGTTAGCAGCGATCGGATCGCTGCATGCTTGCAGCGATCGATCTCTGCTGCAGAGCAGAGATCGATCGCTGCTATAGTTAGCAGCGATCGGATTGCTGCCATAGCTAGCAGCGATCGATCTTCTCTGCTCTGCAGCAGAGATCGATCGCCCCTGTTATAATGCATGGCAGCGATCGATCTCTGCTGCAGAGCAGAGATCGGTCGCCGCCTCCATTTTGAGGGCAGAGTTCCGATTCTGCCCTCCCACTTCCTTAAATTGTTTTAAAGTTTTCTTTTAAATGTTTTTAAGTTTTAATTATTTATTAAAGGTTTGTTTTAAATGCTTTGAGATTCAGTTTTAAATTCTGATTTCAGTTTTGATTTCAACTACAGTTTAATTTCCGCGTAAGGTTTTAATTAAAGTAGAGGAAAGAAATAAGTACAAAAATGAAAATGAAAAATTTATTACAGAAATATGGGTACGGATTTAGGGGTGTGACATAATGTGTCGGGTAGCCCAGGTTATTAGTTAATAGTTGTTTGTTAGGTTTTTAGTGATTAAAGCATGTCTAAGTATGTTATGCACTGTTTGATGATATGTCTTGATGATATGGTTATATGTAAAGTCCTCATGCATCATGTTTAGAAAAAAGTACGAAAATGTTTTAGCATATGATTTCATGATTTAAACGTAGAAACGACAACGATGTAAAATGAAAATGTAAAGTGTCTGAGGGAAGTGGTTCACCCCTCAGATATAGATTGTGGAACGTCCAGAAAATGTAGGATATCTGAAGGAAAGTGGTTCACCCCTTCGGTAAAGATTATATGTGGAACATCTAGAGATGGAGAAACTAATCCGCCCTCCATTGGTAGAGGATTACATGTATGTACGATAGAAACGAAATGAACGATGTATGATTCTCACGTGTATGTTTCTCACGGGACTAAATGAATATGAACGATGAACGAAACGAAACGAAATGAATATGAACGATGAAACGAAACGAAACGATTATGTACGATGAAACTGTAGAAACTGCATATGTTAGGTAAAATATTTTAAATTCATATAGTGCATCCCCTTACTAAGCATTAAGCTTACTGTTTATGTTGCATGATGTAGGTGACAGGTGAGAGTTTCCCTTGATGACAAAGAACAGGTGGTCGACGGATGGTGCTTGTGGCGGCGGAGCGTGTTTTGGCATGGTTCAGTGACATGGGTGTGCGCCGGGTTGTTTTGTGGTAATTGAATGTGAGTTAGAAGGTTACCAGTTGTTTGGAAGATTTTAGGGCGTACATTGAAGTTTGACATTTTTATGGTTTTATAGTGGATATTGGTTTGGAGTTAAGTGTTAATTTGAATGAATTGATTAATGAATTTGTTTTAAGAGAAGTTTAGGGGTTTAAATGTTTATATTCACGTTTGATTGGGGATTTGATTGGATTATCTTTGGAGGAGTTTAGGTGTCTTTATTTTAGAAATATACTGGAACTGCTTGGGTTATTCTTAACAGGTAAGGATAAGCTCGATTTTTAGAGCGATCCATGCAGTTCGTTTTCGTAAAATTTGGAAGTGTTTAGATTAAGTTAGAGTTGTGTTTATTAATGAAAGGAGTGGTTGTGTTTTGTGTGTTGTATGTTTTGGGTGTGAGAATGAATTTATTGTTGAATGAAGGAAGAATAGGGAGCAGAAGAAAAATTTACGTGGTTACGAGAGTTTAAAGTTAAGGTTACGTTATGGTTAGTTTGTTTAAGGGTTTTGGGAAATGTTTAAAGTAAAAATGAAAAAGTTTATGTGAAAATATGAGGGTTTAGGTAATGATTATGTCACGGCAAGTCCGTGGCGGCCCTGATCGGGTTGGGGTCGTCACAAGAGATCTCTTTCTAGGTGGTATTCTCCGGGGTAGAATTTGAATAACCAGCCAAGGCCATGTTATTGCCAAGGTTGATGACCTCCACCAGAATATCTTGATCCATCTGAATGTTGACATCATCAAGCAATTTATCCATATCATTCATCATGGCATGCTTCCTGTGACCATAGTAATCCCTAATTCGCACATGCTCCAAGGTAAGGTCAACAATTTCACAGGCTTTTCTAAGAAGCTCTCCAATGGTTTCCTTCTTACTTATTCTAATAGTAGAGCTGTCACCTTTTGGCATCACAATTAATTGAAGGCGCAAAGGATACACTTCTACTGAAAACTCAGATTGTGAGAGGCCTGAACTAATCACTTTCCGGGACAATGCTGGACCCCCACCATACCCAGGGTATCCTCCATAATACATACTATGCTCTTGTGGATTTTGGGTATATCCGTATGTGTCATACCCATAATATCCACCACCATTCCAATGGGCCTGTTCTAGCTGTTGCTTATTTGAAGGACTACGACCACATGAAAGATGAATACTCTGTCCACCCAGTTGGGTTCCATTCAGCTTTGATAATGCTTGTTCCACACTCATTCCGTTGGCAAACTGAACAAAACCACACCGCTCTCCCATGGGTATTTTCCCATGAACAAGCTCTCCAAATTGGCCAAAAACTTGTTTCAACACATCATCTGTAACACTAGAGTCTAAGCCCCCAACAAATATTGTGGTATTATTTGAGTCATTTTCCCCCGGATTTCCGGGTGTGTTCTGGTAACTAGCATTCTGGTGTGGTGATCCACCAACAGATTTCTTAGTAGCAGCAGGTCCAACGCGCATGGGTCTTGAGGAACAAAACATACCATTCATCTCCGTCATGGCACGCATTTGTTCATTTTCATCGCCAAACTTGACAAACCCATAACCTTTAGAATGTCCTGTGGTTCGATCGGTGGCAACTATTGCTCCTTTAACAGAATGGTACACTGATTTAAACGTTTCTTGCAGTGTATAGTTATTAACATCAGCAGCCAAATCTCCCACGAAAACTGTGAATTCAGGACCATCATCTTGACGCCTCTCACCGGCACTAAAGGTTGCCCAGTTCAATCAAAAATTTCGTTCACTATTTGGCATTAATATACCATTATAACTTTGTAAAATTTTCTCAGCAGCAGCATTACTGACAAACTCAACAAAACCATATCCCTCAGGTATGCCGGTTAGTTTATTTCCAATCACCTTGGCAGAAACCAACTCTCCGGTGTGAGAGAAGCAGTTAATAATATAGTTTTCATCCATCCACTGTTGCAAGTCTCCTATCCAGAGAGATCAAACCTCATTAGATCCAGCATTAGCATCGCAAGAGTATTGATGCCCCTGCGCCTGCATAGGCAAAGGCACCCCCTGCGGGGCCCATCCAGATGGAAGTGGAATCAGCTGGGCTAGAGCCTGTTGATGTGGCTGGTTCATCACCCACTGCTATTGCTGTTGGTACTGCTGAGTAAACTAATTGGACAACAAAGGAGGCATCTGCGACGATGGAACCATACCAGCACCCGGCTGCTGCATCATTGTTGTGTAAAATGGTAGGAATGGGGCACTATGTACTGGCCATTTCTGTTGTCGCCAAAGATAGGTTTTCATATAATGCTTCTGCCCAGATTCGGCCAATTGCTGGAGAATCAGCGCCATCTCCACGACAGGATTCGGGCTATTGATTCTCAGCGAAGGGTGGTATCCTGGCGATGCCGATTTCTGGCTAGGGTCAGCTACCACCGGTTGAGGTACTCCGGTGCTCGACTGAGACTGAACCATTTTCGTAAGTATGTATATCATCGCCTATCGCTTTCCTATCAACTCTGCTATCATTTCTTCAGTTGATTTTTCTCTCGTTTCAGCCATCCCTCCAATCGTGGCTGCTCTGGTTTCTGCCATTTTCTGATCGTAGCTTTTCTGATACCACTGTTGTGTAACCTAGGGTTCACAACTCATACTCTAATATATTCTCACGAAATCGTTCTATAGAGGAAAAGGAAAAAAGGAAAAGAAAGATAAACAGTAAAGTGAAGAAACAGACAATTCATTCCACCCTCTTCACTCTGCATTCCTCCTTGTTATATTGGTGTTGCTCTCCAACGGTTTGGACACGTCACTATATATTCAATGGACTTTGGTTGTGGTTTCCTGCTTCCACTACGCTTACCTTGGCGGCCCAGCATTGTAGCCTTTCCTAGAGGCCCCTTCCATGACAGGCTATCGATGAAGTGACTATTGAAAAATTAAAGCTCATTGACAACATCAAAGCGGAAGAGGTTGAATCAAAGGCACACAATGCCATTCTTCTTAGTTTGGGAGATGAGGTCTTAAGAGAAGTCACAGAAAAGAAATTAGTCTTGTTTGTGTGGCTAAAATAGGAAGCATTATATTTGAAGAGGTCCATGGCAAATCGACTCTATCTAAAGAAGAAATTGTATACTCTTGCCATGAACAATTCTAAAGAAATGAGAAGGCACCTTGATGACTTCAACAAGATTATTCTTGATCTTCGTAGCATTGGTGTCAAGATTGCTGAGGAAGATCATGCCATAATAATTCTTAGCTCTCTTCTAAAAGTGTATGAACACTTTTTCGACATGATGCTTTATGGTAAAGAAACCCTCACAATGGTTGAAGTGAAGGCTGCCTTAAACTCAAAAAAACTTTTGAAAAGAACAGAGGCTCAAGATTCAACAGAGGGAGAAGGGCTATTTGTAAGAGGCAGACCTTAGAACAGAGAAAATAAGAATTCAAAAGAGAAGACAAGATCAAAATCTCGCCAAGGCATAAGGAGGGTCATTAAAGAAGGACTGCTATGAAAAGAAGAGAAAACTTCCTGAAAAGAAAACTGATTCAAGGGATGCTTCAGTGGCATCTGACGGTTATGAATCCTCAGACGTCTTGGTTTCTTCGAAGTTGGAATCAGAGGAGCAATGGGTGTTAGATTCAAGTTGCTCATTCCATATAAACCCTAGCAAAGATTGATTACAAAATTTTCGGAAGATAATGGGTGGTAAAGTCTTATTGGGAGACAACAAGTCATGTCAAATCAATGGAGAAGGATCACTCCAAATTAAAATGTCCGACGACTGTGTCCGAACAATACATAATGTGAGGTGTGTTCCATAATTAAAAAAAATCTCATATCAATTGAAATGTTGGATTCAAATGGCTGTTCTATTAAGATAGAATCTAGAGCTCTGAAAATCTTTAAAAGCATCATGACAGTCATTAAAGGAAATCTTAACAATAGGCTATCTATTCTGAATGGAAGCACAATAGTTGGTGAAATTGGTTATGTTATTGGTAAACAGGTTGATCAGACGAACATCTGGCATATGAGGCTAGGCCATGTTCACTAACATGGCCTCAATGAATTGCGGAAAAAAATTGCCTTGGTAAGGAGAAAATATCAAAATTAGAATTTTATGAGACTTGTATTCTTGGGAAAAGTAAGAGAGTAAAGTTTCCAAAGTCGACTCATTTGTCTTAAGGAATTTTTGATTATGTCCATTTGGATGAATAGGTACCGGAGAAGGTTCCTTCAAAAGGAGGAGCTTATTACTTTGTTACGTTTATAAATAATTTCTCTAGAAAGGTTTGAGTTTTAAGTAAAAAGACTAAGGATCAGACTTTTGACATCTTTAAATGCTGGAAAAGGACTGTTGAGAACCAAATTGACTACAAGATAAAAAAATTGTGTATCGACAACAGAATGGAATTTTCCTCTGATAAATTTAACAAATTATGTTCCTAAGAAGGTATAGTTCGACACCATTCAGTGAACTATACTCCTCAGCAAAATGGTTTAGCAGAAAGATTGAATCAAATTTTTTTACAACGTGTTCGAAGTATGTTGATTACTGCTGGTCTCCCTGGGAGTTTTTGGGCTAAAGGAGTAAAAACATCATCTTATCTTATTAATTTGTGTCCTTCAACAACCTTTAATTTTAAAATACTATTCGAACTATGGCATGGATACCCTGCTGACTACTCAAGATTGAGGATATTTGGATGTGCTTCATATGCACATATAAATCAAGGAAAACTCAAATCTCAAGCAATAAAATACATTTTTATGGGTTATCCTGAAGGATTGAAATGATATAGGCTATTGTCCATTGAATCAAGTCAGAAGAAGGTGGTCATCAGTAGAGTGTGTCATTCAATGAGAAAAGTTTTCCCCTCAAAAGAAGTAGTGAATAACTAATTCAGGTGGTGCAAGAAAAGTTTCAAGTTGAGGTGGAGCAGGCAACATTGAGTGAAGAAACGCACTCTGATGTTAAAAGCCTTTCTGAAATTAACGATCAAGTTGAGTTAGAAAATTCTGGTTCTGAAGAAAATATGGTTGACTATCTACTCCAAGGGATCAGACAAAACGGGTGATAAAGCCAACCAAACGGCTTGGATATGCTGATGCTATAGCTTATGCTCTCTTAATTGCTTTGAATTTGGAAAATTTAGAGCCAACCACATGCAGAAGCAATGGCTAGTAAAGATAAAGCTAAATCGCTCACTGCCATGGAGGAGAAAATAGACTCCTTAATGTAAAACAAGCCTTGGGGTTTGGTTGAAAACTTGAACCAACGAAAACTAATTGGTTCAAAATGAATATTCAAGCTTAAAAATGGTATTGATAATAAAGCAAAACCTCGATAAAAGACCAGATTAGCGGCCAAAAGTTTTGCTCAACGAAAGGGGGTAGATTTTAATGAAATTTTTCACAGTGCTTAAACTAACATCTATTCGTGTTTTGGTCTCAAAAGTTGCAATTGAAAATCTTGAGCTTGAACAAATAGATGTAAAAATTGTCTTTTTACATGTTGATTTGGAGGAATCAATTTCAATGATCCAACCCAGGGATTTAATGTTATTGACAAAAGCAAAGTTTGTTTATTAAAAAAATCACTCTACGGTCTAAAACAATCTCTTAGACAATGGAACATAAAATTTGATACTTTTATTACGGAGATTGTGTAACGACCCCAGTAAGGGCCGAGACCAAACTGTGACTCTTTTAAACTTATCCATATATCCTTACTAATTTTATTTAAACTATACTCCATTATATTTTTATTATTATTTTTTTAAAACAAACGTAACTCGGCTCAAGACATCACTCAGCAATGAAATCCATTACACATCTGCCGGCGAGCAGTGCAAAATGCATCAGCCGATGAGCAGGAACTTCAACTCTTAAACTGCATCTACCGACAGAGAAATAACTCACAACTGCTGATCATAAAATGACAGGACTCAATACTCATTCACTTACTCCTGCCGATCGCTAAACGACAAGCACAGAGTTCGCTTCTGTCGGTAGTGAAAGTCTACATCATCCGGTATTGAATCACTCTACATCTACCGATCGCTAGATGATAAAACATCATTTATATCATCCGGTATTTGAAATACCTTACATCTACCGATCGCTAGACGACAAAATAGCTCTTATATCATCCGGTATTTGAAATACCTTACATCTACCGATAGATATGTGTAATTCACGTGTTCATTTAATACACCTTCCGATAGAAATCATCCGTCGGTAGATGCAAACTCTTAACATCTTCCGATAGGGAACATCTATCGGTGGATGCAAACTCCTAACAGGCTTCAAATAACATTGACTCAACACTCATATGTATGAAAATCAGAGACTCATCCAAAAATTCTTATACGGAAGACTTAGTTAAAGTAACTTTTTCCATATCTTTAAAATCATCCCCAGACTCAGTAGTTAAACCAGACAATTTCGAAGCTCAATGTTAAAATATAATCTCATTCTACTTAAACATCAGTTCATCATAAATCTTGCTGATACATTATGAGCTTAACTATGGGTTATACTCGCCTGCCAGCCACAGTCTTCCACCCTGAGCACCATCCTGCATCCAGCCTTTAGACATCATCACTGAATTTGGAATCCTCACCTGCTAAATCTTCACCTACATCATAAGGTTTAAACTATAAGCCTAATGCTTAGTAAGAAATGCAATGCTAACAAGTATGCATGAATGCTCATTTTAAGAAAGCAAATGCTCATGAATCTTTCTATTCATATTCATACTCAAGGTCTTCATTCTTGTTCATCGTTCGTATTCATCGTTCATAGCATCATTCATGCTCATCATTCATGCCTCAGTCATATTCATGCTCATCATTCATGCTCATCATTCATGCTCATCATTCATGCTCATCATTCATGCTCATCATTCATGCTCATCATTCATGCTCATCATTCATGCTCATCATTCATGCTCATCATTCATGCTCATCATTCATGCTCATCATTCATGCTCATCATTCATGCTCATCATTCATGCTCATCATTCATGCTCATCATTCATGCTCATCATTCATGCTCATCATTCATGCTCATCATTCATGCTCATCATTCATGCTCATCATTCATGCTCATCATTCATGCTCATCATTCATGCTCATCATTCATGCTCATCATTCATGCTCATCATTCATGCTCATCATTCATGCTCATCATTCATGCTCATCATTCATGCTCATCATTCATGCTCATCATTCATGCTCATCATTCATGCTCATCATTCATGCTCATCATTCATGCTCATCATTCATGCTCATCATTCATGCTCATCATTCATGCTCATCATTCATGCTCATCATTCATGCATTCATATTCATCATCAGGTTGTGTGAATTAAGAGAGGATTTGTGCCGGTAAGAGGGGTTGACAGTGAGAGTGTACATAGTCCCTTGCGGGTCGTAATTATGGTCCTTCCTTTTGGACAGTGACATACGCCAAACCACCCTCGCTTAATTCACGTTGCATAAGTTTTATGTTCTTATCTTGTTCATGAGGAAAACATGCTCTTAAAACATTATCATATGTATAAAACGTTCGTGATGCATGAACATGAGAACTCCTAACTCATCAAGCCACAAAATAGTGCATTCATCCAACGGGAAATCATATCATTAAGTCAAACATCAACATAAGTAACAGACAGTAGCTTAAATAACTTCTAATCATCGTATCGGTTTCTACCTAGTATCCTTGTGATGTAGGGCCCTAATGGCCGGGAATCTTACACATTCACTTACCTGGTTTCCTTAGCAACTTGAACTCATTTTATTCAAACTTCTTCACCTAAAACATTTCACATCACAGTAGTTAAAACAAAACCCTAAAAGTCTCAATCACAAGTCATTCTAGAATCTAATAACTAAAGTCATTCCCGAATCCCTTAGTCTAGTTTTCTGTGTGCAGTAAGAAATCCAAAACCAAAACAGCTAGGTCCAACTAACGATTAATCAGGGTCGGTTATATTAAATGTCCAGAATCTATTCGGAAATAACATTACAAAAATCCAGGTTATAAATGTTGTTATAGCTACTCGGCCATTGGAGAAACCAAATTCCAACGCCAAGCCGAAAAATAGAGTTTAACAACTAACTGACAACTACATTGTCTAATCCATACCTCGAGCGTAGAGTATCCGAGAAATGGCAAGGGAACCGATTGTCGAAGGAAGAATTACTGGCAGGTAGAAAGCGAGAGCTCGGAAGAGGAAATCGCTGAAAGGAGAAAGTGTCGGCTACAGTGGTGTTGGTGAGATTTAAAAACTTTCCATTTCCTTTATATATCGATCACAGCCAACCCTAATTTCAATTTTGCCACTCAACCTAGTTCACACAATTTGGAACAAATCTTGGTATTAAATTTAAATCAAAATGTCCAAAAATAAGGGTGACAGTTAATTCTGTTAAGAAAATCACCTGGCTGAAAATGTCGGGTGTTACATCCACTCCTCCTTAGACAAAATTTTCGTCCCTGAAAATTAATCAGACAAAGAGCTCTGGATATTTGTCCAACATATCTTGCCGTCGTTCCCATGTGGCTTCTTCAACTCCATGATTTGTCCATAAGACCTTAACCAATGGAATTTCCTTATTCCTCAGAGTTTTCACAGCAGATTCCAAAATTTGCACTAGCTTCTCTTCATACATTAGTGTTGGCTCAATTTCGACATCCACTGACTTAACAACTTGTGTAGGATTCCGTATGCATTTTCTTAACATTGACACATAAAAAACATTGTGAACCTTTTCCAATGATAGAGGCAATAGCAGTCTATAAGCTGTGTTGCCGATCCTCTCCAAGACAGGGAATGGTCCAACGAATCGCGGATTAAGTTTCCCCTTCTTGCCAAATCTTAGTACCCCTTTAAACAGTGAAATCTTTAAGAAAACTTTATCTCCAACGGCAAATTCAAGATCTCTCCTCCTTTGGTCTGCATAACTTTTCTGTCGGCTTTGTGCAGTAATCATTCTTTTCCTGATAATGGTAATCTTGTCTGACATCTGTTGCAAGATCTCTGGACCTAGGAGTTTTGCTTCACCGACCTCATCCCAGTACAAAGGTGATCTGCACTTTCTGCCATAAAGTGCTTCATTAGGTGTCATATCAATGGTGGACTGGTAACTATTATTGTAGGAGAATTCCACCAAGGGTAAATATCGACTCCAAGATGTCTGGAAATCCAGCACACACGCTCTTAACATGTCTTCTAGTATCTGAATGGTCCTCTCAGATTGACCATCGGTTTGAGGGTGGAAAGCAGTACTGAAGCACAATTTTGTTCCTAACGTGCCTTGCAAACTTTGCCAAAATCTCGAGGTAAATCTAGGATCACGGTCGGAGACAATGGACAAGGGGATTCCATGCAATCTGATAATTTCCTGAATGTACAGGTTAGCGAGTTGTTCCATTGTAAAAGTCATTCTTACTGGCATGAAGTGTGCTGATTTTGTCATTCTGTCAACCACAACCCAAATACTATCATGTCCTTTGATTGTCTTTGGTAATCCTACTACAAAATCCATGGAAATGCTTTCCCACTTCCATTCAGGGATCGGTAGGGGTTGAAGAGTACCTCCTGGGCGTTGGTGCTCTGCCTTAACCTGCTGGCAAATCAAACATGACTCCACATACTTGGCAATATCCCTCTTCATATTTGGCCACCAATAATGTAACTTCAAGTCCCGATACATCTTGGTGCTACCAGGATGTACAGAAAAGGGAGACGAGTGAGCCTCGGTCAAGATCAACTTACGTAGTTCTTCATCATTTGGAATATACCATCGATTCCTAAACTTCAAAATACCATTGTTGGAGAGACTGAATTCAGAGGAGGCATCTTTTAACTTACTCATCATACTATTATTCTCCTTTGAATCCTTCTGTTGTGCCTCTTTGATCTTATCTAAAATAGTTGGTCGAAGGGTTAAATCGGCAAGTAAGGTTGACAACTTAGGAACTATTTCCAACTCGAACTTCTGAACTTCCTTCCATAGTGGTACAAACATGGTTGATACAGCGGGCTGCATTGTCTTAGACATTCTGCTTAATGCATCAGCCACAGCATTGGCCTTACCTAGGTGATATTTAATTTTGAAATCATAATCCTTAACAAACTCCAACCAACGTCTTTGTCTCATGTTTAATTCTTTTTTGGTGAAAAGGTACTTCAGGCTTTTATGGTCAGAAAACACCTCACACTGTTGACCATATAAATAGTGTCTCCAAATCTTTAAAGCAAAAACAACTGCGGCTAACTCTAAATCGTCAGTGGGGTAATTCTGTTCATAACTCTTCTGCTGCCTAGAGGCATACGCCACGACCTTTCCTTCTTGCATCAAAACACACCCCAATCCAACCTTGGATGCATCACAGTAAACACTAAACCTTCCTTCTTCAGTTGGTAGAGTCCGAAGCGGGGCTGTCGTCAACTTCAGCTTAAGTGTTTGGAAGCCTTCTTCACAAGCTTCTGTCCAAGAGTACTTGGTGTCCTTCTTAGTCAAACTTGTTAAAGGTTTAGCTATCATTGAAAATCCCTTAATAAACTTCTTATAATAACCTGCCAGACCAAGGAAACTGCGGACTTCACTGGCATTCCTTGGCTGTGGCCAGTCCTTAACTGCCTGAATTTTAGTTGGATCTACTGATATACCTTCAGTAGAGATGACATGGCCTAAGAAGTTAACCTTAGCCAACCAGAACTCACACTTAGACAACTTGGCATAGAGTTGCTGCTGTTTTAATGTTGTCAAAACTACTCTTAAGTGTTCTTCGTGGTCAGCTTTAGTCCGTGAGTAAATTAAGATATCATCTATGAATACAATCACAAACTTGTCTAAGTAATCACGAAACACTCGATTCATCAGGTCCATAAAGGCTGCAGGTGCATTGGTTAACCCAAACGACATTACAAGGAATTCATAATGTCCATAGCGGGTCCTAAAAGCTGTCTTAGGTACATCTTCCTCCTTAACCTTCAGTTGGTAGTACCCCGAACGCAAGTCAATCTTTGAAAACACTTTAGCTCCTTGTAAATGGTCAAACAAGTCGTCAATTCGGGGCAATGGATACTTGTTCTTAATTGTCAACTTATTCAGTTCTCTGTAATCTATGCACATTCTAAGAGAATCGTATTTCTTCTTAACAAATAAAACAGGTGCACCCTAGGGAGAACTACTGGAGCGTATAAACCCTTTGTCCACTAATTCCTGCAGTTGGACCTTTAATTCCTTCAGCTCAACTGGTGCCATGCGGTAAGGGTTCTTGGATACAGGCAATGCCTCGGGGTATGTATAGATTACAAATTCAATTTCTCTATCAGGTGGTATTCCGGGCAAGTCATCCATAAATACTTCAGGAAATTCCTTAACTATAGAAATGTCTTGTAGTCCTACTTTGTTCTTCGCCCGAATATCGATTACACTAGCTAGATAACTCTCACAACCATCTTTCAATAATCGTTGAGTCTCTAGAGAGGATACAATCGGTATCTTACTTATTTTTGGGATAGCTTGGAAAGTATACTGATCTCCATTTGGGAGTCGAAACTCAACTAATCCAGACCTACAACTTATCGTGGCATAATGTCTGGATAACCAATCCATCCCTAATATAACTTCATATCCCTTCATGTCAATTACAATCAGCTCTACATATAACTTCTTATCTCCTAAGGACACAATGTCACCCTTCACTATCTATTCAGAATGCAAGGATTTCACTGACGGTAACATGACACTATATGGCCTATCAGTCGATAAGTATCCTAACTTATACTTACAGACAAACAGGATTGCTATAAATGAGTGTGTGGCTCCTGTGTCTATAAGTGTATAAGTAGAAACACCACAGATCATAATTGTACCTGACATGACCGTATGCTGCACAGCCTCTTCATCCTCCATCATGGCAAAGACTCTGGGTGCTATTCTCGCTCGATTGGGGTCTGGTGGCATGGGGCAGTCTCTAACTACATGTCTGACCTTGTCACATCTAAAACAGCGGCCAGAAAGTAACTTGCATTCGTCGGGGTGGTTCTTCTGACAGGTGGGGCATAGAGGGGCCATTGGTCGCTTTCCTTTTCCTTGATCATCATTTGGATTGAAGGGTCTCTTTATGTCTTGCTGTTGTTGTTGTGGTCCCCTGTTCTGTTGTGGTTGTCATCCTTTGTTTTGACGTGGCGGCGGTTGAGCCTCTTTAGTAAACTTCCTTGATGATTCGCGCTGCGCATATGTCGATATCTCAGCCTCTTCCAGTTCTAGAGCCTTAGCTGTCACTTTAGCATAAGGTACATTATGTATTCCAGCAGTCTTTACTCTCATATACAGACTTGGTTTCAGTCCTTGAACAAATTGGTGGACCTTATCCTCATCATCTTCTATCAGTCTGGGTGCAAACCGAGATAAAGCCTCAAACTTACATATGTAATCCGTCACAGAGCCAAACTGACGTAAACTCAAGAACTCATTCTTCTTGTTGGCCCGAATAGTCCTATTGAAATACTTGTTGAAGAAAGCAGTCTTAAACATTTCCCAGGTCATAGCTCCTGCATTAACGGTGCTTTGGATTGAATCCCACCAATGTCTTGCATCCAATTCCAGGTGGAAAACGGCATATGTTACCATGTCCCCTTCCTCAACCTTTGCATACTTGAACATGTCTTCCATCTTCCGAATCCATTCCTCAGCATAAATAGGATCCGAAACTCGACCATTGAATGTCGGGGGTCGAAGTCGGTAAAAACGCTCACCACCATGATCATGAGTTGCATTAGTACTAGAATTCGCTTGTTCTTTTCTGGCAGCCATCAGCTGTTCGATCTGGCAAGATTGGCGCATAACCAACTCTGTCAACTGAGCAATGACATTGCTATCCTCATTAGCCTCTCTTTGCTGACCTCTTACCATTTTGAGATTCCTAAACAAATATTCATAAATACATCTTAACATAATGACATTACTTAAAAACGTAATTACTTATAGTTGCTGGAGTGTACTCAGGTGGCAATCTGTGCTGAAAGGCAGTATGCAGAATCGATTTTAGAACTCGGTTTTGCTTTGATACCATAATTGTAACTACCCCAGTAAGGGCCGAGACCAAACCGTGACTCTTTTAGACTTATCCATATATCCTTACTAATTTTATTTAAACTATACTCCATTATATTTTTATTATTTTTTTTAAAACAAACATAACTCGGCTCAAGACATCACTCAGCAATGAAATCCATTACACATCTGCCGGCGAACAGTGCAAAATGCATTAGCCGATGAGCGGGAACTTCAACTCTTAAATTGCATCTACCGACAGAGAAATAACTCACAACTGCTGATCATAAAACGACAGGACTCAATACTCATTCACTTACTCCTGTCGATCGCTAAACGACAAGCACAGAGTTCGCTTCTACCAGTAGTGAAAGTCTACATCATCCGGTATTGAATCACTCTACATCTACCGATCGCTAGACGACAAAACATCATTTATATCATCCGGTATTTGAAATACCTTACATCTACCGGTCGCTAGACAACAAAATAGCTCTTATATCATCCGGTATTTGAAATACCTTACATCTACCGATAGACATGTGTAATTCACGTGTTCATTTAATACACCTTCTGATAGAAATCATCCGTCGGTAGATGCAAACTCTTAACATCTTTCGATAGGGAACATCTATCGGTGGATGCAAACTCCTAACAGGCTTCAAACCACATTGACTCAACACTCATATGTATGAAAATCAGAGACTCATCCAAAAATTCTTATACGGAAGTCTTAGTTAAAGTAACTTTTTCCATATCTTTAAAATCATCCCCAGACTCAGTAGTTAAACCAGACAAATTTAAGCTCAATGTTAAAATATAATCTCATTCTGCTTAAACATCAGTTCATCATAAATCTTACTGACACATTATGAGCTTAACTATGGGTTATACTCGCCTGTCAGCCACAGTCTTCCACCCTGAGCACCATCCTGCAACCAGCCTTTAGATATCATCACTGAATTTGGAATCCTCACCTGCTACTAATCTTCACCTACATCATAAGGTTTAAACTATAAACCTAATGCTTAGTAAGGAATGCAATGCTAACAAGTATGCATGAATGCTCATTTTAAAAAAACAAATGCTCATGAATCTTTTCTTATTCATATTCATACTCAAGGTCTTCATTCTTGTTCATCGTTCGTATTCATCGTTCATAATCATCATTCATGCTCATCATTCATGCTCATCATTCATATTCATCATTCAGGTTGTGTGAATTAAGAGAGGATTTGTGCCGGTAAGGGGGGTTGATAGTGAGAGTGTACATAGTCCCTTGCGGGTCGTAATCATGGTCCTTCCTTTTGGACAGTGACATACGCCAAACCACCCCAACCCTCGCTTAATTCACGTTGCATAAGTTTTATGTTCTTATCTTGTTCATGAGGAAAACATGCTCTTAAAACATTATCATATGCATAAAACGTTCGTGATGCATGAACATGAGAACTCCTAACTCATCAAGCCACAGAATAGTGCATTCATCCGACGGAAATCATACCATTAAGTCAAACATCAACTTAAGTAACAGACAGTAACTTAAATAACTTCTAATCATCGTATCGGTTTCTACCTAGTATCCTTGTGATGTAGGGCCCTAATGGCCGGGAATCTTACACATTCACTTACATGGTTTCCTTAGCAACTTGAACTCCTTTCTTCAAACTTCTTCACCTAAAACATTTCACATCACAGTAGTTAAAACAAAACCCTAAAAGTCCCAATCACAAGTCATTCTAGAATCTAATAACTAAAGTCATTCCCGAATTCCTTAGTCTAGTTCTCTGTGTGTAGTCAGAAATCCAAAACCAAAACAGCTTGGTCCAACTAACGATTAATCAGGGTTGGTTATATTAAATGTCCAGAATCGATTCGGAAATGACATTACAAAAATCCAGGTTATAAATGTTGCTATAGCTACTCGGCCATTGGAGAAACCAAATTCCAACGCCAAGCTGAAAAATAGAGTTTAACAACTAACTGACAACTACATTGTCTAATCCATACCTCGAGCGTAGAGTATCCGAGAAATGGCAAGGGAACGATCGTCGAAGGAAGAATTACTGGCAGGCTAGAAAGCGAGAGCTCGGGAAGAGGAAATCGCTGAAAGGAGAAAGTGTCGGCTACAGTGGTGTTGGTGAGATTTAAAAACTTTCCATTTCATTATATATCGATCACAGCCAACCCTAATTTCAATTTTGCCACTCAACCTAGTTCACACAATTTGGAACAAATCTTGGTATTAAATTTAAATCAAAATGTCCAAAAATAAGGGTGACAGTTAATTCTGTTAAGAAAATCACCTGGCTGAAAATGTCGGGTGTTACATCCACTCCTCCTTAGACAAAATTTTTCGTCCCTGAAAATTAATCAGACAAAGAGCTCTGGATATTTGTCCAACATATCTTGCCGTCGTTCCCATGTGGCTTCTTCAACTCCATGATTTGTCCATAAGACCTTAACCAATGGAATTTCCTTATTCCTCAGAGTTTTCACAGCAGATTCCAAAATTTGCACTAGCTTCTCTTCATACATTAGTGTTGGCTCAATTTCGACATCCACTGACTTAACAACTTGTGTAGGATTCCGTATGCATTTTCTTAACATTGACACATAAAAAACATTGTGAACCTTTTCCAATGATAGAGGCAATAGCAGTCTATAAGCTGTGTTGCCGATCCTCTCCAAGACAGGGAATGGTCCCAACGAATCGCGGATTAAGTTTCCCCTTCTTGCCAAATCTTAGTACCCCTTTAAACAGTGAAATCTTTAAGAAAACTTTATCTCCAACGGCAAATTCAAGATCTCTCCTCCTTTGGTCTGCATAACTTTTCTGTCGGCTTTGTGCAGTAATCATTCTTTTCCTGATAATGGTAATCTTGTCTGACATCTGTTGCAAGATCTCTGGACCTAGGAGTTTTGCTTCACCGACCTCATCCCAGTACAAAGGTGATCTGCACTTTCTGCCATAAAGTGCTTCATTAGGTGTCATATCAATGGTGGACTGGTAACTATTATTGTAGGAGAATTCCACCAAGGGTAAATATCGACTCCAAGATGTCTGGAAATCCAGCACACACGCTCTTAACATGTCTTCTAGTATCTGAATGGTCCTCTCAGATTGACCATCGGTTTGAGGGTGGAAAGCAGTACTGAAGCACAATTTTGTTCCTAACGTGCCTTGCAAACTTTGCCAAAATCTCGAGGTAAATCTAGGATCACGGTCGGAGACAATGGACAAGGGGATTCCATGCAATCTGATAATTTCCTGAATGTACAGGTTAGCGAGTTGTTCCATTGTAAAAGTCATTCTTACTGGCATGAAGTGTGCTGATTTTGTCATTCTGTCAACCACAACCCAAATACTATCATGTCCTTTGATTGTCTTTGGTAATCCTACTACAAAATCCATGGAAATGCTTTCCCACTTCCATTCAGGGATCGGTAGGGGTTGAAGAGTACCTCCTGGGCGTTGGTGCTCTGCCTTAACCTGCTGGCAAATCAAACATGACTCCACATACTTGGCAATATCCCTCTTCATATTTGGCCACCAATAATGTAACTTCAAGTCCCGATACATCTTGGTGCTACCAGGATGTACAGAAAAGGGAGACGAGTGAGCCTCGGTCAAGATCAACTTACGTAGTTCTTCATCATTTGGAATATACCATCGATTCCTAAACTTCAAAATACCATTGTTGGAGAGACTGAATTCAGAGGAGGCATCTTTTAACTTACTCATCATACTATTATTCTCCTTTGAATCCTTCTGTTGTGCCTCTTTGATCTTATCTAAAATAGTTGGTCGAAGGGTTAAATCGGCAAGTAAGGTTGACAACTTAGGAACTATTTCCAACTCGAACTTCTGAACTTCCTTCCATAGTGGTACAAACATGGTTGATACAGCGGGCTGCATTGTCTTAGACATTCTGCTTAATGCATCAGCCACAGCATTGGCCTTACCTAGGTGATATTTAATTTTGAAATCATAATCCTTAACAAACTCCAACCAACGTCTTTGTCTCATGTTTAATTCTTTTTTGGTGAAAAGGTACTTCAGGCTTTTATGGTCAGAAAACACCTCACACTGTTGACCATATAAATAGTGTCTCCAAATCTTTAAAGCAAAAACAACTGCGGCTAACTCTAAATCGTCAGTGGGGTAATTCTGTTCATAACTCTTCTGCTGCCTAGAGGCATACGCCACGACCTTTCCTTCTTGCATCAAACACACCCCAATCCAACCTTGGATGCATCACAGTAAACACTAAACCTTCCTTCTTCAGTTGGTAGAGTCCGAAGCGGGGCTGTCGTCAACTTCAGCTTAAGTGTTTGGAAGCCTTCTTCACAAGCTTCTGTCCAAGAGTACTTGGTGTCCTTCTTAGTCAAACTTGTTAAAGGTTTAGCTATCATTGAAAATCCCTTAATAAACTTCTTATAATAACCTGCCAGACCAAGGAAACTGCGGACTTCACTGGCATTCCTTGGCTGTGGCCAGTCCTTAACTGCCTGAATTTTAGTTGGATCTACTGATATACCTTCAGTAGAGATGACATGGCCTAAGAAGTTAACCTTAGCCAACCAGAACTCACACTTAGACAACTTGGCATAGAGTTGCTGCTGTTTTAATGTTGTCAAAACTACTCTTAAGTGTTCTTCGTGGTCAGCTTTAGTCCGTGAGTAAATTAAGATATCATCTATGAATACAATCACAAACTTGTCTAAGTAATCACGAAACACTCGATTCATCAGGTCCATAAAGGCTGCAGGTGCATTGGTTAACCCAAACGACATTACAAGGAATTCATAATGTCCATAGCGGGTCCTAAAAGCTGTCTTAGGTACATCTTCCTCCTTAACCTTCAGTTGGTAGTACCCCGAACGCAAGTCAATCTTTGAAAACACTTTAGCTCCTTGTAAATGGTCAAACAAGTCGTCAATTCGGGGCAATGGATACTTGTTCTTAATTGTCAACTTATTCAGTTCTCTGTAATCTATGCACATTCTAAGAGAATCGTATTTCTTCTTAACAAATAAAACAGGTGCACCCTAGGGAGAACTACTGGAGCGTATAAACCCTTTGTCCACTAATTCCTGCAGTTGGACCTTTAATTCCTTCAGCTCAACTGGTGCCATGCGGTAAGGGTTCTTGGATACAGGCAATGCCTCGGGGTATGTATAGATTACAAATTCAATTTCTCTATCAGGTGGTATTCCGGGCAAGTCATCCATAAATACTTCAGGAAATTCCTTAACTATAGAAATGTCTTGTAGTCCTACTTTGTTCTTCGCCCGAATATCGATTACACTAGCTAGATAACTCTCACAACCATCTTTCAATAATCGTTGAGTCTCTAGAGAGGATACAATCGGTATCTTACTTATTTTTGGGATAGCTTGGAAAGTATACTGATCTCCATTTGGGAGTCGAAACTCAACTAATCCAGACCTACAACTTATCGTGGCATAATGTCTGGATAACCAATCCATCCCTAATATAACTTCATATCCCTTCATGTCAATTACAATCAGCTCTACATATAACTTCTTATCTCCTAAGGACACAATGTCACCCTTCACTATCTATTCAGAATGCAAGGATTTCACTGACGGTAACATGACACTATATGGCCTATCAGTCGATAAGTATCCTAACTTATACTTACAGACAAACAGGATTGCTATAAATGAGTGTGTGGCTCCTGTGTCTATAAGTGTATAAGTAGAAACACCACAGATCATAATTGTACCTGACATGACCGTATGCTGCACAGCCTCTTCATCCTCCATCATGGCAAAGACTCTGGGTGCTATTCTCGCTCGATTGGGGTCTGGTGGCATGGGGCAGTCTCTAACTACATGTCTGACCTTGTCACATCTAAAACAGCGGCCAGAAAGTAACTTGCATTCGTCGGGGTGGTTCTTCTGACAGGTGGGGCATAGAGGGGCCATTGGTCGCTTTCCTTTTCCTTGATCATCATTTGGATTGAAGGGTCTCTTTATGTCTTGCTGTTGTTGTTGTGGTCCCCTGTTCTGTTGTGGTTGTCATCCTTTGTTTTGACGTGGCGGCGGTTGAGCCTCTTTAGTAAACTTCCTTGATGATTCGCGCTGCGCATATGTCGATATCTCAGCCTCTTCCAGTTCTAGAGCCTTAGCTGTCACTTTAGCATAAGGTACATTATGTATTCCAGCAGTCTTTACTCTCATATACAGACTTGGTTTCAGTCCTTGAACAAATTGGTGGACCTTATCCTCATCATCTTCTATCAGTCTGGGTGCAAACCGAGATAAAGCCTCAAACTTACATATGTAATCCGTCACAGAGCCAAACTGACGTAAACTCAAGAACTCATTCTTCTTGTTGGCCCGAATAGTCCTATTGAAATACTTGTTGAAGAAAGCAGTCTTAAACATTTCCCAGGTCATAGCTCCTGCATTAACGGTGCTTTGGATTGAATCCCACCAATGTCTTGCATCCAATTCCAGGTGGAAAACGGCATATGTTACCATGTCCCCTTCCTCAACCTTTGCATACTTGAACATGTCTTCCATCTTCCGAATCCATTCCTCAGCATAAATAGGATCCGAAACTCGACCATTGAATGTCGGGGGTCGAAGTCGGTAAAAACGCTCACCACCATGATCATGAGTTGCATTAGTACTAGAATTCGCTTGTTCTTTTCTGGCAGCCATCAGCTGTTCGATCTGGCAAGATTGGCGCATAACCAACTCTGTCAACTGAGCAATGACATTGCTATCCTCATTAGCCTCTCTTTGCTGACCTCTTACCATTTTGAGATTCCTAAACAAATATTCATAAATACATCTTAACATAATGACATTACTTAAAAACGTAATTACTTATAGTTGCTGGAGTGTACTCAGGTGGCAATCTGTGCTGAAAGGCAGTATGCAGAATCGATTTTAGAACTCGGTTTTGCTTTGATACCATAATTGTAACTACCCCAGTAAGGGCCGAGACCAAACCGTGACTCTTTTAGACTTATCCATATATCCTTACTAATTTTATTTAAACTATACTCCATTATATTTTTATTATTTTTTTTTAAAACAAACATAACTCGGCTCAAGACATCACTCAGCAATGAAATCCATTACACATCTGCCGGCGAACAGTGCAAAATGCATTAGCCGATGAGCGGGAACTTCAACTCTTAAATTGCATCTACCGACAGAGAAATAACTCACAACTGCTGATCATAAAACGACAGGACTCAATACTCATTCACTTACTCCTGTCGATCGCTAAACGACAAGCACAGAGTTCGCTTCTACCAGTAGTGAAAGTCTACATCATCCGGTATTGAATCACTCTACATCTACCGATCGCTAGACGACAAAACATCATTTATATCATCCGGTATTTGAAATACCTTACATCTACCGGTCGCTAGACAACAAAATAGCTCTTATATCATCCGGTATTTGAAATACCTTACATCTACCAATAGACATGTGTAATTCACGTGTTCATTTAATACACCTTCTGATAGAAATCATCCGTCGGTAGATGCAAACTCTTAACATCTTTCGATAGGGAACATCTATCGGTGGATGCAAACTCCTAACAGGCTTCAAACCACATTGACTCAACACTCATATGTATGAAAATCAGAGACTCATCCAAAAATTCTTATACGGAAGTCTTAGTTAAAGTAACTTTTTCCATATCTTTAAAATCATCCCCAGACTCAGTAGTTAAACCAGACAAATTTTAAGCTCAATGTTAAAATATAATCTCATTCTGCTTAAACATCAGTTCATCATAAATCTTACTGACACATTATGAGCTTAACTATGGGTTATACTCGCCTGTCAGCCACAGTCTTCCACCCTGAGCACCATCCTGCAACCAGCCTTTAGATATCATCACTGAATTTGGAATCCTCACCTGCTACTAAATCTTCACCTACATCATAAGGTTTAAACTATAAACCTAATGCTTAGTAAGGAATGCAATGCTAACAAGTATGCATGAATGCTCATTTTAAAAAAACAAATGCTCATGAATCTTTTCTTATTCATATTCATACTCAAGGTCTTCATTCTTGTTCATCGTTCGTATTCATCGTTCATAATCATCATTCATGCTCATCATTCATGCTCATCATTCATATTCATCATTCAGGTTGTGTGAATTAAGAGAGGATTTGTGCCGGTAAGGGGGGTTGATAGTGAGAGTGTACATAGTCCCTTGCGGGTCGTAATCATGGTCCTTCCTTTTGGACAGTGACATACGCCAAACCACCCCAACCCTCGCTTAATTCACGTTGCATAAGTTTTATGTTCTTATCTTGTTCATGAGGAAAACATGCTCTTAAAACATTATCATATGCATAAAACGTTCGTGATGCATGAACATGAGAACTCCTAACTCATCAAGCCACAGAATAGTGCATTCATCCGACGGAAAATCATACCATTAAGTCAAACATCAACTTAAGTAACAGACAGTAACTTAAATAACTTCTAATCATCGTATCGGTTTCTACCTAGTATCCTTGTGATGTAGGGCCCTAATGGCCGGGAATCTTACACATTCACTTACATGGTTTCCTTAGCAACTTGAACTCCTTTCTTCAAACTTCTTCACCTAAAACATTTCACATCACAGTAGTTAAAACAAAACCCTAAAAGTCCCAATCACAAGTCATTCTAGAATCTAATAACTAAAGTCATTCCCGAATTCCTTAGTCTAGTTCTCTGTGTGTAGTCAGAAATCCAAAACCAAAACAGCTTGGTCCAACTAACGATTAATCAGGGTTGGTTATATTAAATGTCCAGAATCGATTCGGAAATGACATTACAAAAATCCAGGTTATAAATGTTGCTATAGCTACTCGGCCATTGGAGAAACCAAATTCCAACGCCAAGCTGAAAAATAGAGTTTAACAACTAACTGACAACTACATTGTCTAATCCATACCTCGAGCGTAGGGTATCCGAGAAATGGCAAGGGAATCGATCGTCGAAGGAAGGATTACTGGCAGGCAGAGAGCGAGAGCTCGGGAGAGGAAATCACTGAAAGGAGAAAGTGTCGGCTACAGTGGTGTTGGTGAGATTTAAAAACTTTCCATTTCATTATATATCGATCATAGCCCACCCTAATTTCAATTTTGCCACTCAACCTAGTTCACACAATTTGGAACAAATCTTGGTATTAAATTTAAATCAAAAGGTCCAAAAATAAGGGTGACAGTTAATTCCGTTAAGAAAATCACCTGGCTGAAAATGTCGGGTGTTACAGATTGTATTTATTCGGTTCAAGCATGACCCTTGTACGTATATTCAGACTTTTAACAGTGATAATAAAATATATGTACTGTTATATGTGGATGATATAGTAATGGCAAGAAAGAATTTAGCTGAAATTGCTAAACTAAAGCTGGAGCTTGGAAATGCCCTTGACATGAAGGATCTTGGTGCAATAAAACAAATCCTTTGGTATCGACAGTTTTAGAAACTAGAAAAATAATACTTTATGCTTATCTCAAGAGAGCTACTTGACATCAGTTTGAGCTTCAAAATTTGAAAGGAGTCAAACTGCTCTTGGAAGTCACTTTAAGCTTTCAAAGGCTTAGGAACCACACACAGCAGGAAGCAAGATTGAAAAAGGTACCTTTAGGTAGTATTATGTACTCCATAATTTGTACTTGCCCTGATTTAGCATTCCCATTAAGTATAGTTAGCAACTATATGGCAAATTCTGGGAAGACACATTGACATGCGCTGAAATGGATAATAAGATTTATTTCGAATACATTATCCATTGGTTTAGTCTATGGTAAAGTAGATAAAAAGAAGGAAGTTATATCCAGCGATGTGGATGCCGATTATGTTGGCTGTATTGACTTAAGAAGGTCAATTTTAGGATATTTCTTCATTGTATATGAAGGTTCTGTTAGATGGAAATCCTGTCTTCAATAATTAGTTGTGTTATCAACTACTGAAGCTGAATTCGTTGCTGCAACTGAAGAATTAAGGAAAGACTATGGCTGCATGGATTAGCGGATGAACTTGATATTAAGAGCTCAAATATCACTATTTATTATGATAATCAAAGTGCAATTTATCTTATGAAATCTGAAAAGGACCTATATACATTGGTGCCAACTTTACTTTCACACCAAATCGACTTATACCATGTCGGGGTAGCACCTTCAAAAAAACAAAATCTTCTGTTTCAAATTCTACCTCCCTCATTAGAAGGTCTGTATAACTTTTTTGCCGACTCTGAATTGTTCTTGATATTTCTTTAATCACTTGAACCTTTTCGGTTGTCTCTTGAATCAATTCAAGCCCGAGAGTGACATGCTTCTCGGTCTCAACCCATCATAGAGGTAATCTCCATGGTCATCCATACAAAACTTCATATTGCGATACTCCAATGCTCATTTGATAGCTATTTGTATAAACAAATTCTACCAAGGGTAAATGATTCATCCAATTGTCTACAAAATCCAAAACATGAGATCTCAACATATCCTCGAGGATCTGAATAGTACGCTCAGATTGACCATATGTCTGAGGGTGATGAGTTAAACTCAAATTTAGCTCAGTTCCCAAAGCTCTTTGAAGGGCTCTCCAAAATTTAGAAGTAAACATCGGATCTCTATCCGAGATTATACTCGAAGGAACACTGTGAAGACAAACAATGTTCTCGACATACAATTTACTTAGTTTCATCAAAGAGAAATCCATTCTGATCGAAATAAAATGTGCAAATTTTGTCAATCTATCAACAATTTTTCATACAACATCAAACTTTTGCATAGTCCTGGGTAACCTGGTTACAAAATCCATAGTAGTTTTATCCCATTTTCAGTATGGTATAGACAGATGCTGCAACAATCCAATTAGCCTCTGATGCTCTGCCTTAATCTGCTGACAAGTCAAAAGCTTAGATACATATTTAACCACGTCACACTTCATTCCAACACACCAATACTGACGTTTTAGATCGTGATACATTTTTGGGTTACTAGGATGAATAGCAAATCGTGACTTATGGCCTTCCATTAATATTGTTTACAATAAATCCAAATTATTGGAGACAACAACTTTACCATTAAAAAATAGAAACTCATCAGAGCTGACGATGCAAAACTTCACCTCAAATGTCAAAGTTAGAACCCACAAACAGAAAACAGTGCTCTGTTATCAGTATACCCGATAACACCTAAATGATGCAGGCATAAATATATCAAAATACACTCAGATGGAAGAGATATTAGACGTGGATATGACTTTAAGAGTGAAGAAAATAAAAAGACGGACCCAGGGCTGTCCAATGACCAATGTTTTGAAGCTCTCGAAAACTACTTCTTTCCAAGGAAAGAAATACAACTTTTAGGGAAAAGGTTTTGACCACCTTCTACTGGTTTTCAACCTCTAGGAAACTTGGAGAGAAGGATGGGAAGAGAACTCTACAAGCAACCACAGGCTTGAAAGCAATGGAGGCTTTCTCCTCTCGGTAACGCTAACTGAGGCTTACCATTCCGGATGCTGAACCACCAAGTTCTTCCAGCTGCCTGAACCACTAAGTTCTGGAAGGAAAACGAATTTTCTATTTCACCAAGTTAATTTGCGTACAAACACTAAACCATGCTTTTATAAGCCCTAGGGTGGCTAGGTTAAAACTCAAATTTAGAGCAAAGAAAAGCCGTTGATGCAGCATCCATCTTGCGGCCGAGGAGCTCTCTGTGCGAGCTTCGATCAAAGGCATTGATGGAGTCCGTACGAGAAAGATCTAGCGTTCCCCTTTTTGCCATAATAGCAACCCAGACATTTCTCCCTTTAAGCCAACCAGCGTTTCAAGGCTTCTAATCTAGTTTCTCCTTGCTGAAGACCCGTGAGCAGTTTTATTCCATGGTTTGGTGTAACACCCAGGATTTTCCTATAATGTACGTAGCCCTTAGATTAGATGTGTTATGGGAGCTTCACGTTAGTCCTAGGGTTATTCTAAGTATAAGAGTTAAGAGTGAAAATTGGAAGAGAATTTGGAGAGAAAACTATAAAGTTGGAGTGGTTAGTGATTGTTGTGGTTGAAATTAATGTGAATGAAAACATGAGAGAATAAGAGAGTTTAAGGGAGGAAGAATCACGTTGGTTGAGAGAAAGGAAAGGGAGTGGGTGGTTTGTTTATAATTTTAGTTAGTTTGGTGGTAGATTTCAAAAGAGGAAAATATGGAAGTGTTAAAAAGTAAAATCACTAAGGTGTAAAAGGGCAAAAACCCTTATTTCTCCTCATCTTCTTCCACGATCGAAGGCAGCCATTGGAGAGCTTCCCCTCCTCTTCTCCTTCAAGTTTTGCAAGGATTAAGGTTAGTTTTGGATGGATTTTTAGTTGGATGCAATTCTTTGGTAGCTTTTGGTGTTTTGAGTGAATTTTTAAGTGAGTTTTGATGGAGTTTTGGAAACCCTAAAATGGAGCTCCAAAATTTTCATTTCTTTGGTGGGTTTTCTTGCTAAGTTAGTGGTTTAGACATTAGATAGGTTGGTTTAGGTTGTTTAGGTAGTTAGATTAGAGATAGAGGTGAAATTGGTGAAAAACTGGTTTTGATACATTATGTCGCCGGTTCTTTTTTTGCTGAATTCGATCGACCATCTTGTTTGGTTGGTAAAAAGATTTGATTCATTGGATAGTAGACATGTAGAGGTTTATGGAATGGGGTGAATCGTTGAAATCCGATGAAAAATGAGTAAGTTATGGACGTTTGAAAATTGGGCAGTGAAAATGGATAGATTTTGGGATTTTGGGTTTGAGGTTTTAGAGTTAGTTGGTTAATGCTAGAATTAGAGTAAGAAACCTCTAGAATTTTTTTGTATGAATTCTAAGTTAATTACGTGAATGTGCTAGGTTGACGAGCGAGCAATTGACATAGCCGGAGCGAGTATGTGCGTTAAGGAACCTAGGTAAGTAGAGGATGTGTGTGTTTTGCTTTTGGGCCTACACTATTGAACGGTAGAGAATTGTTTGTTGGTTTGGTTGTTTTGTTTTGACTTTATGGTTAAGCATTTGTGTGGTATGCATCATTGTTTTCGAATTACAAAAAATGAGTTTTGATGTGTGAGCTTGAAATGTAAGAAAATAAGAAAAGATTGCAACATGGTTTTGTGTAGAGTCACCTCGTCAGGGAGTAGTGCTTGTGTAGCACCTCGCGAGGGTCTTTATGAGAGATGCACCGTGGTTTCGAGCAGAGTCGCCTTGTCGGCGAGTAGTGCTTGTGTAGCACCTAGCGAGGGTCTTTATGAGAGATACACTGCTGAAGATATGTAATGTATCGAGAGTATGAACGCCTTGTCAGGGAGTAGTGCTTGTGTGGCACCTCAAGAGGATTCTATGATCGACGTGAAAAGTGAAAGATTAATGCAACGAAAATGAAACGAAAAGAACCGAGTGAGTAGAAATCGCATGTAGGGTCTGAGTTGAGCATGCATTGTTTTGAATTGCATTATTCCCTACTTGCTAAGCATTAGACTTATGTTTTGTGTTCTATAGTGTAGGTGACGACGAGATACAAGGTGAGCTAGTCGAGGGAGGCCAGGGTTAGGACGCAGTCGGCGGCGTATGTGACATGCCGGTGCAGGCAATTTGTCGGGGCGTCTTGACCATAGATTGCTGGTAGACTGGTATTTTGATTGGGATGTTGGTTTGTAAATAGGTTAGGGAACTTGAATTATTTTTTATATGTATTTTGAACGTATTATATAAATGTTTAGTTTTACAAACTTTTACGTTTCTGTCTATGTGTGTGAGTCAGGTTTTATGGGTTTTAATGTGTCTAGAAATTTAAAATATTGGACGATGAGTTGTGAGAGTTTTTAGGCAAAATGTTGATGAAGAAAGTGACATGCCAAGAGGCTCAATTAATTGAAAATCCGATAAAGGCCAAAACTTTATTTATTCTCCGTACTTATTACGTGCTCTCTTGTGTAGGTAACGAATTATTGGAGGACGGTACATGGGAAGCTAGTTCAACGAATTTCGAGATCACATGGAAGCAAAGCTCGAAATGTAATGAAGAAAATCCTCGAGCACCAGCTGAACTAGCAGAAGCCGGAATTTGTCTTCCGGAGATCAAGTTTTGTAATTTTTCTTTATTTTATTTTTATTTTTTCTTTTGGCAAACTCTTAGCCATTAGTCATTTTCATGCTTTAGTATTTTACTTAGACTTAGTCACATATTGGTGGCTTGATTGAGATTTACTATTCGGCCCAAATTTTAGGATCCATTACTTGACCCATTATTTGGCCCATTACTTGGAGGCATTTGGAGGCCCACTTGGAGACATCACTTGGCACATTTGGAGGCACTACTTGGAGGCATCACATTTGGCCCATTCTTTTGAAGATACTTAGACCCATAGTGTTTCAACCCAAGGGAGGCCCAAACTTGGATTTTTAACCTTGCAAGGACAAGAGATAGTGGCCTCATGGATTGATGATGTGGCAAGATTCCCTCTATTGATTTATTTAGGCATGACATTCATATCCTCCCTAGGATTTGTGCTTGTTTGCCTTGATCTTGGCCATCCATCCTTTTTTCATCCAAGGGCCACCATTTATTCATCTTTATGGAAACCCTAACCATCCACCTTAGGATTGCCTATTTAAGCATAACATTGGTGCATGTATTGAAACTTTTGCCAAATTTATAAAACTCCTATTTCTCTCCAAGCTTGTTTGCTTTGGTTTTCCTTGATTCTTTGAATCAAATGGAGAAGCCCTCCATTGTTAACCTAGCCTTCGGGTTGCGAGGTTAACTCTTAGCTATTGCCTCGCCTTCTCCATTGGGATTAGGAGTGAGGATGAAAACCTAGGCCCTAGGTGGTCGTTTTTCCTCCGGGAAAATCGTTTATCCAAGAGCATAAAACGTAAGATAGCTCTTTGGATCCGTCGAAGGTATTTTCATTTCTAGCATTTCCACCACCTTTCACACACATCTCCACCTTTAATTTCGGCTCTTACATTCACACACCTCACCTTTAATTTCTTGCAATTTTCTTCTTCATCTTTCTTGCATTTTTCATCTCCACGGATTTCCTTCATTCCACTCCTTCTTCTCCCATCTATTTCTATTTTATTTTTTTATACTCATTATGCATCATACATTAGGCCAGTAGCACACACATCACTCACCTCATTTTTTCTTTACATTTATTGACATATTTATTCATTATTTTTGGCCATATTCACAACCACACACCCGAACACTCTCTTGACTAAATTTGTGGGTTTTACACGGACCCTTTTCTAAGGGCCACCGTGTCAAGTGGTATCAAAGCGTAGGAAGCTTTCCTAATATGTTTTAGTTGTTTTTGGCGTTAGCCAAAAGATGACACAAAACCGGGAAAGCCGCTCTTCATTCTAGCATTATTTTTGAATCTAATTTTGTGCTTATTTTGTGTTAAATTTACCATGATATTTGCTGCCATATTCCTTGTACTTTATTAACTTAAACTATCATGGTAAAATGTGGAATTAATGTGGACATCATCTCGGCCAAGGTAAGCAAGACACCTCCATCACTTTTCTTCTCGGTTTATGAGTATGTTACTCTCAGTTTTTGCTTGTTATTGGCCTCGATTTTTTTAGCACTATAATGTTATGTTTTACCCTATGTTTTGCATCTAAATATTGTCAAATAACTAGAGGTAAAATCTGAATATTATTGGATGCAAGAAATCGGCCTAAAGATTAAAGTTATAAAATTGGTTTTATGTCTACTTTAGCTTCGGTTTTTCATTCTTGCTTCTCCTTGGTTTTGTTGCGTAATGTTATGTTTGTTTCTACTTCTTAGCATCTAGAATTATCTATTACATCATCTATTACATGTTATCACTTTAGCATGAAAATCAGAATTGCAAAAAAAAAAAAAATGACAAATACAAGTGTTTAAAATCGGTTTACATGTTACCTTACTTTCGGTTTTTCTAGCATTTTGCCTCGGATTTTCATACTAATTTGCTGAATGTTTGCACTTGGATATAGCTTATAAATTCATCTATTATATGCTGTTATTTGATTGCACCAAATTGATTTACGAGGATTAAGAAATAAAATGTTAAATCGGCTATATTGAAATGTTATGCACTTGTTAAAATTCTGCTCTATTTAACTTGAAATTTCAGCATGTTAACTTTGATAAAACTTGTGTTCTAATTTTATTACTTGCTGATTTTGGAGTAATTTAGATAGTATCAATATTATTTTGAGTGATTCTAGTTTAAAGTTGATAACTTGATTGAATATTGGTTGAAAATTGTGGTGTAAACGATTATTGAAATATGCATTTCTATAGTTAGTTGTCTAGTGTTTATTGAACTTCTAGGTTGTTTATTTAATTCCAAATTTTAATTGATAAGTGAGCATGAACCTTATTTTTCTTATTGTCTTAGAAAAAAGAATTTTCTCTTAGTGCCTAAAATTATCTAAGACATTAACTAGATAATTACCTCACTAACATTGGATGAAACAACTTAGACAATAATTTGAATTTGAGTTAAAATATTTATTATGACTAATAGAAGTGGATTCCCATGAGACACCACACACCAAGAATCAAACCGGGCTAGGGATACTCCCCCTCCCAAACTCACACATAATGAAGGTGAAACTAGCATGTAAGGTGGCATGCAAGGCCAAATCAATGCCCTAACGGGCTTGGTTAACACTCTTACCCAACAAGTCAAAGAGCTTATGACCAATTCTTCCCGTATAGAAACCAATGAACGAGTTCCTTCACAAGAGACCTCCTCTAGGATTATTCCCGAACGTCCTAGACGTAGAAATCCTTTTCCCTAACCCTTAGAGGAAGAAGAATGGGCTGAGCCTCGACGAAGGAGACTCTGTCATTTTGAATTGGAGGATGAAGAGTGGGCGGAAGATGATGAAGAGTATCGTCCAAATTGTCGTAGGGACAACGACGACTTTCGCAACATTAAAATTACAATTCCCTCTTTCGATGGAACGTGTGATAGGCACACATATTTAGATTGGGTTGATAAGGTAGAGAGAGTTTTCGAATGCCATGACTACTCTGAGCAAGTAAAGATCCAACTAGCTTCCCTCGAACTTACGGGCCACGTCGCTTTGTGGTGGTCCAACCTCAAAGCCCAACGAATGAGAACATTAGGATACCCCGTTTCCACTTGGACTTCCATGAAGGAATTAATGCACCATAGGTTCGTCTCCCGTTACTACAAACATGAGCTCTTCCATCAACTCTACAACCTCAAGCAAAACAATCTCACGGTCGATGAGTACCTTACGGAATTCGAGACTCTCAATATGCGATGTGCTATTGATGAGCTTGAAGAACAACTCATCGCTCGGTTTATACGAGGTTTGAACCGCGATATAGGTGATGCAGTAGAAATACAACAATTGGAGACCATGGATATGGTCATACAATTGGCCCTCACGGTGGAGAAGCAATTAAAGAGGAAGCGCAAGACCGACTTGCCTAACAAATTTCCACCCTAAAATTTCAATGCCGACAAATTAGGTTTGGAAACCATTATCCACCTTACCCCCTACAAGATTAAATGGTTGGACGATAGTAAGGATTATGTGATAACTAAGCAAGTGACCGTAGAATTCACCATAGGAAAGTATAAAGACTCGGTTGTTTGCGACGTTGTCCCGATGACTGCCAGCCATGTTCTACTTGGACGACCATGGCATTTTGACCGTAGAGTCCAATACAACGGATTCCTCAACCGTTACACCTTTGATTACGGATGAAGACAAATCAAGTTGCTACCGATGACTCCTGAGCAAGTGGCTCGTGATGAGTCCGCAAGGAACGTAGGAAAAATAAAAAAAAAATTTTCTATCAAAATGCGGGTTGGTATCGAATATAGAACAAGAGCCCTCTCATATAAAGTGGCATACCAATCCCTTATATGGCGAAGAAATACTATTAGAAGACGTACCCTTGTGGTTTCAAAAGAAAGAGGAGTTAAATAAGGAGACTATTTTTGGACTAAGTAGTATGATTATTGCTCCATTTCTCCCCTTTTTAAAACTTGAGGAAATTCCCATACCATTCAAATCAATTAGGAAGAAGTTAGTTTATGGCCTTGAACCTCACTATTACCTTCCTACATTGTTCCTTCAAACTGTACAAATAAGCAAAAATTTTACTCCCTTTGTGACCATCAAAAGCTGTAACGACCCTGATACTGTACCCATTTTCCCGTAATATATATATTTTTTTCCCTATACTTTAAATAAACTGTAGGCGGAATTTAAACCGAAAATCGAAATTGAAGTCTATGTTTTAAACCATTTAAAACAAAACCATTATTAACCTTAAAACAATTTAAAGTAAAAATAATTAAAGTAAAAATAATTAAAACAATTCAATTAAAGGGGAGGGCAGAAATGTCAAGGCTGCCAAAAACATTAGGGGCGATCGATCTCCATATTTCAGGAGATCGATCGCCGAGGGAAACAACAGGAGGGGCGATCGATCTCCATAATTTTTGGAGATCGATCGCTGATGCACCAAACAGCAGGGGCGACAGTCGCCCCTCTGTGCCAGCGATCGGTCGCTGTATCGAGACAAGGAGGGGCGATGTCGCCCCTCACCTCCCGCGCCCAGTCGCCTCTATCTTCCTCATCTTTCTCTTTTATTTTTCATACAATGCTCTCTGGAATCCGAAATTCTAGAGAGCAAAACTCTACGTTTCTTTCACTAACCCTGCCCATCATACTTCATAAATTATCACTTAACTAAACAGCTTAAACACACATCAACTTTCGTAAAAATGAACTGCATGGATACGTTTAAAACTATGCTTTTCCTCCTGTTTGAAAATGTCCAAGCAGTTCATAAAATCAAGTTTTCAAACGTTTAAAACATGTAAACATAACCTATCAACTACTAGTTCTCAAACAACCTAAAATGTTCTAACTGTACAATTACTTTTTCTAATCTACCATCAGCCCAAAACGCCCCTATACCCTCAAAACACGTACATACTTCTCCACGGGTCTGGTCAAGCATCGACTGCGCAACACACCACCGCAAGCCATCCTCCGTCAACTGGATCACTCCTCGGGTGGAGGGATCTTGTAACGCCCCCGAACCCACCCCGGCTCGGTGCGCTACTTAGCTAGCTAACCCCGCGTTTAAAACGTAAATTAAAATAATTCTCGTAAATTTTTCGACTCGTTTTCGGGTTTTTCGAACCCTCAAAATTTATTGGAAAACAGCTTAGAATAATTAAACCCGACGTTATTAATTTTTAACGAAAATCGACAATATAACAGCTAAAAGTTGCGAAATCCAAAACCTGAAAATAAACAACGTTTAAAATCACAATTCCAACCAGTATCACCCAATTCTATAAACATCAAACCATAATAACTAAACTAACCAAAATATCTCCAAATACAAAATAAAATCCATACAAATCCACCACAAAACCCAAAACTCCCATACAAATCACACCCCGAATATCAAACCACAAAATAGACATACAACCACTAACTCCAACCAAAAATCCACCACAAAACATATCTACTCAATCAACTACCAAAATACCCCCAAGAATCAGGTCGAAGCGCCCCGACAAATAGCCTGCACTGGCGAGCTCCATGGATCTCCGACTGCACCTAGTCCTGATCCTCAGTATCAAGCTCACCAGAAAATGCTCCCTCACCTACACCACAGAACACAAAACATAAGCCTAATGCTTAGCAAGTAGGGCATACAAATGCGACAACACACAATGCAATCAACCTAACACATGCAGTTTCTATCACTCAGTTGTGCTTATTTGCTGTTCATTGCTTTAATCTTGCTTTAATCTTTCATAAGCCGTGTGGAACGAGTTGGGACACATCCCATAACCGTCTAGAATGGCCACACTCGAACCACCATCCATCATAGAGGACCCCTCGGGGTGCTACACATCAGCACCTCAGCCCGACAAGGCACACTAATCACCCTAACCACCTAATCTAACATATCTAAGGCTTAATTAAGCAAAAGAGGAAGAAAACCCCCAATTGAAAACCAAAATTCGGAATCCTCCTTTTAGGGTTTTCAAACCCTTCCTAAAACCACCTAAAACACCCTAAAAACTCTTCCAAACTTCATCTCATAGCACATAAACTAAAACTCATATGAAATTACCTTGAAATGCCTTGAGAAAATGAAGAAAGAAGGAGAGGAACCGTCGGCTATGGAGGAAAAGAGAGAGACACGATGGAGGAGAAGAAGATGAATGAACAAACCCATTTCTTTTCTTTTTAATTCATTCATTAAATTCACTAAGTAAATTACCACAAAGCCCTCACTTTATTCACTTTAATCCAACGCCAAACCACACCTCAAAACACCACTTTTTTCTTCCATCTCCTCACAAATTTGATTGGTTAACTCACATTGACAAAGTCAAACTCAAACCCTCCACCAATCACAATTGAGTTTGACTTGTCAAACTCTCCATCAATCACCTTTCTCTTCTAATACCCTACTATATACACTGATTTTTGAATAATTAATCACTCATACTTGACTTTGATTAGGGTTACACGCTTTGAGAAACCTTCGGGTGTTACAGATCTCATCCTCACCTATGTCGAAGTCACCTACACCATACAGACACCTATGAGATAAAAATTTCTGCAAGTTCTAGTAAATGTAAATGCATGCTATGCATATGAGTTCAGAAATCATGCAGCATTTTCTTTATCTTTACTCTGTGGGTGTCACCGAGATCTCAGCCTCCTAACCGGAGAGAGCACATCCAGCGGTCAGACTACTCTTTCCAGGGGTACACGCTTACAACACGTATAGCCGTGCCTGAGCCCTATCTCGCATGACCTATAACTGTATAACTGTATGAGTATGCAATAGATGTGGTATTGTGACAAACCCGTAATCGGTCTTCATAATAGGTCATGCCCCTCTCCAGGCCACATCGCCATTTTCTTTAAAACATCATGCGAAAATTCATTTTCTATGTTCTTTTAAAACACGTGATGCGTGAACAGTTCAATACGACAGAAAGTAAACATACATACGGAGCATACCATCAAAACACAACATCAACCTATAAAACAATCGAACCCTAATTACCCAACCAAAGCGATTAAATAAACACGTCACTAAAACTCCTCGAGACGACTTCGACGTACGGTGTAGGCCAATCGGCTAGAGAAAATCACGAGAACTTACCTCGTGTCCAAAGCAGCTCAAGCTCCGTCCACGAGCGTTGTTTGTCTGAGGCAAAATACAACATCGGCGTTAAAACGAGTTTAAGCTTCTAAACGTCCAAATTACAAAACCTTAACTAAAGAAATTCCTAAAAGTTTTAACTTAACTAATCGAAGCATTTAAACCACCAATTAGTGCTCGATAGTTCAAAATCACAATTAACGAGTTTTCCTAACAACCCGAAAATTCTCCAATTTTTACACTTTTCACAAATTAATCTAACTTCGTCCAATAACGCTTAATACGTTCAATACATTCATAAACTATGACGACTTATCGATTTCGAACCCTAAATCTTGATTTTTATGATAACCCTAAACGAAAACCTAAATGTATAACTTTCTAAAAATCGAAAACTAACGCTCTAAAACTATAGATTCATACCTAGAGCGTCGATTGGAGGAGAAAACATGAAGAAAACAAGACGATCGGAAGACGAATTGGAGGTCGGAACGTCGAAGGATCGTCGATGGCAGAGAGAAAGAGATATCTGGTTTTCTCGCGGCAGAGGTGAAGTGAAGAAAAAGAAAGGATTTTGTTATTTTATAATATTGATTTGACAGATTACCGTTTTGCCCTCGCATTGTTTTTATATTCGTTTCGTCGCTTGTTTCGTTAATTAACTAGCTATTCGATTCCACCAAATATCCTTATTTCACCAATAAGTCTAACTTATTATTTGAGATTTATTAAAACTGTTCGTTCACAAATCGGACCTCGTTTACTATTTTTACTAAAACGTCCTTTATATTACGAGAAACTTAATTACTCGAAATATAGCGTTATTACTCCGAAAATTCTCGTAAATTTCTTAAAATTCTAATTAATTGTTAGGATTCTAATGACACTTTCTTTTTGCAAAACAGACTTGATTCAACATATTTACGAAAATGCCATCACATAATATATTATTAATATTCCGTACAAGCCGGGTATTACAAAAGCACTATCTTACAATTGGGAGAATTACTAAAACAGTATTCCCTATCATATGATTATTACAAATTCTACCAAAGAACGAGGGACAAGGTTCAATTGGTAAGAAAATTTACATTTATGGTCTTAAGAGTACACAGATTAATTCTTTGGTCGGAGGATTATAAACTTTCCACCTCCCCACATGTGGAATTAAACTACTTTAGAAAATTTCATTCCATCACCGAGCAAACGCCCTTCGAAATAGTTTATGAATTCAATTTTCTCACATTTACCAAAGAACTTTGTGAAAAGACCACCCAACCACCCAAAATTTGGAATTATGTCAAGAACACTATTGGTGGTTAAAGGAATTTCAACTCCATACCCTATTGGTAGACTATATCTTATTCATCATCAATTACAAGCATTTAGAGAGTCTAGTTGAGATCCTTGTCACAAGTTTTGGAGGAGACAACTTCGGGAAGAAGTCAATTACTGGATTTGAGGTCAAATCCTCAAATCACTCAGAGAAGATGACATGCCAAGAGGCTCAATTAATTGAAAATCCGATAAAGGCCAAAACTTTATTTATTCTCCTTACTTATTACGTGCTCTCTTGTGTAGGTAACGAACTATTGGAGGACGGTGCATGGGAAGCTAGTTCAACGAATTTGGAGTTCACATGGAAGCAAAGCTCAAAATGTAATGAAGAAAATCCTCGAGCACCAGCTGGACTAGCAGAAGCCGAAATTTGTCTTACGGAGATCAAGTTTTATAATTTTCCTTTATTTTATTTTTATTTTTATTTTTTCTTTTGGCAAACTCTTAGCCATTAGTCATTTTCATGCTTTAGTATTTTACTTAGGTTTAGTTACATATTGGTGGCTTGATTGGGATTTACCATTTGGCCCAAATTTTAGGATCCATTACTTGACCCATTATTTGGCCCATTACTTGGAGGCATTTGGAGGCCCACTTGGAGACATCACTTGGTACATTTGAAGGCACTACTTGGAGGCATCACATTTGGCCCATTCATTTGAAGATACTTAGACCCATAGTGTTTCAACCCAAGGGAGGCCCAAACTTGGATTTTTAACCTTGCAAGGACAAGAGATAGTGGCCTCATGGATTGATGATGTGACAAGATTCTCTCTATTGATCTATTTAGGCATGACATTCATCTCCTCCCTAGGATTTGTGCTTGTTTGCCTTGATCTTGGCCATCCATCCTTTTTTCATCCAAGGGCCACCATTCATTCATCATTATGGAAACCCTAACCATCCACCTTAGGATTACCTATTTAAGCATAACATTGGTGCATGTATTGAAACTTTTGCCAAATTTATAAAACTCCTATTTCTCTTCAAGCTTGTTTGCTTTGGTTTTCCTTGATTCTTTGAATCAAGTGGAGAAGCCCTCCATTGTTAACCTAGCCTTCGGGTTGCTAGGTTAACTCTTAGCTATTTCCTCGCCTTCTCCATTGGGATTAGGAGTGAGGATGAAAACCTAGGCCCTAGGTGGTTATTTTTCCTTCGGGAAAATCGTTTATTCCAGAGCGTAAAACGTAAGATAACTCTTTGGATCCTTCGAAGGTATTTTCATTTCTAGCATTTCCATCACCTTTCACACATATCTCCACCTTTAATTTCGGCTCTCACACTCACACATCTCACCTTTAATTTCTCGCAATTTTCTTCTTCATCTTTCTTGCATTTTTCATCTCCACGGATTTTCTTCATTCCACTACTTCTTCTCCCATATATTTCTATTTCATTTTTTTATGCTCATTATGCATCATACATTAGGCCACTAGCACACACATCACTCACCTCATTTTTTCTTTGCATTTATTGACATATTTATTCCTTATTTTTGGCCATATTCACAACCGCACACCCGAACACTCTCTTGACTAAATTTGTGAGTTTTACACGGACCATTTTCTAAGGGCCACCGTGTCAGAAAGGGAAAATCGGTCGAAGTTGGTGTGGAGATATCGACTGATTTGTGCGAAATTGGTCGAAGTTGATGTGGTGATATCGACCGATTAGTGCTGAAATCGGTTGAAGTTGGTGTGGAGATATCGACTGATTTGCGTGAAATCGGTTGAAGTTGATGTGGTGACGTCGACCTATTAGTGCTGAAATGGGTCGAAGTTGGTGTGGAGATGTCGTTCCCTGGTGATGTCGACCCCTGGCGATGTCAACCCCTGGTGATGTCGACCCCTGGCAACATCGACCGCTGGTGATCGTCCCTTGGCGATATCGACCCCTGACGATATAGGTCCCTGGCGATGTCGTCCCCTGGCGATATCGACCCCTGGTGACAGCAACTGTGTAGTGCAAAATTAGTCGAAATTGGTGTGGAAATGTCGACCGATTAGTGCTGAAATCGGTCGAAGTTGGTGTGGAGATATCGACTGATTTGTGTGAAATCAGTTGAAGTTGATGTGGTGACGTCGACCGATTAGTGCTGAAATGGGTTGAAGTTGGTGTGGTGATGTCGTCCCCTGGCGATGTCGACCCCTGGCGATGTCAACCCCTGGTGATGTCGACCCCTGGCGATATCGACCGCTGGTGATGTCGTCCCCTGGTGATATCGACCCCTGACGATATAGGTTCCTGGCAATGTCGTCCCCTGGCGATATCGACCCCTAGTGACAGCAACTATGTAGTGAAAAATCGGTCGAAATTGGTGTGAAAATGTCGACCGAAACTCTCGCTAACTTTGCTAATTTTCAGATTTTTAACCAATTGATTTAAGAACTTAACTGAGTTTTCTTTTAACGTATTTTATTAGTTTTCCGCTGGAAGGAAGTCTAGTTATTTTTAAAAGATGAAGTTTTGAGTAAAGAATAAAGTTTTAAATATTCACGTATTTGTAGTATTGTCTAAGGGTACGGGTATACCATAGAGTGTTTTAACGATCTGAGTTAGAGCCAAGTAGCGCACTGAGCCGAGTTGGGTTCGGGGGCGTTACATTCGGTACGAACGCGCCGTGCACTAAGAGTGAGTTTTTTGGTTCTAACCTTGGCCACCATCTAACCTAGGATTCATCTATCCTAACCATACAATCTAATACATGCATGCAATATAAATGGCTAAATGTTTGCCAACATACATGAGGGCCAATGTTTGTCTACAAAATTACAATAAAATGTGTTACAAGCCTTGTCGTTGGGAAGAGAAATTCTCTCTTCAATGCTTCCAATCCAAGCTATCAAAAGGTCTTTACCTGGAAAACTTACAAACTGATTAGATGAAAGATCGATTAAGGTACATACATTGGTTTGTGATCGAGTCAACGTCCTCAAAGGCACGTCATCCTCTCTGGGTGATTGAGGATTTGTCTTCAAATCCAGAGGGTTGACTGTAATGGTTCGAACCTTTATTACTGTATCGGTTTGAGTTTTTTATTACACTTTCGCCCAATAATGTAAGAGTGAATATTTATATACGTGAACAATATGTAAATGTGGATATACATATATAATATTATGTGATGATTGAGTTGGATTTAAGAAAGGGTACGTTTAAAGAATAAAATTTGACGTATTGAAAAATAAAATAAATGGCCGATCGATCGGCTACCGTTTTAAACAAAATAAAACAATACGATTTTAGATTTTTAATTTATGATTAATTAAATAATTATATTAAAGTTAACCTAATTGAAGTTAGGCTAAATTAATGGTGATTAATTATTTATTAATTATGGTTAAATTGGTAAATAATTATACTTGGAAGGACAAAACGATCTTTTAGTTGGATAAACTTTGGTTAATTCGTAATTAACCATTGAGTACTATTTAAAAAGAGATAGGTGGCATTGTTTTGTGAGTTTTTGTGTGAGAAAAATACTAAAGGAAGAGAGAAAGGATGAAAATGACATTTTTGTGCTGCTTTTTGTGAAGGAGAGAGAAATCTCTAGAGAAGGAAAACCGTGAGAGACTACGAGGGAGAAGTGGGAAAAAGGGAAGGGGAGACATGAGATTCGTCGATTCGGCTAAAGTGTTCGTCGCGTCGAGAGGATTGTTTTGGCGTAGAAATCGTTGGGAACGATGAAAGACTTCGGTTAAAGTGGTGGAACTGACATACGGTAAATATTTATAACGATTAGAATAGTTAGATCGGACTTTATTACCTTGATAGGTAGAGATAGATTTTATTTCTGCTTGGATCTGCATAGGTTTAGATATTTTTGTGGATTTAGTTGAGATGAATATGTTGAAGTGTCTAAATTGATGTCCTTTTTAACGATTAAATGAATCGAAATTTTGTTTTTACGAAAAATTGAACAGTGAATGGTATATTTTTGATTTTTAAAGAAATATTGAAACGAAATAATTTTGAAAACGTTTATTTACGTTGAATTGAGCATTGATTTTAAATCTCAATTGCATTGAATTGAGCGTATTGAATTTTAAATATCAAATTCATGGGTGAGTGCGTGTTTTATACATGCATAACATTGCTTTATAAATATTTTTAAATCATGCATTTATCAAGGAGGGAGAATGAATGACGTGGTAATACAAAAAACAATTGGTCTGGTCTCGCCTCTTCGTGTGTGATAAATATGACTATAGAAATATTGGGAGACTAACTTTATGTCCCCTTTGAGTGGAAAGTTCCTAAAACCTCACAAGGCAGCAACATGTAGGGTTCTACAGCCTTACCGGTGAGAGCCCAGGTACTTGTAGGGTTGTGTTATGGTCATATGTGTCAATTATAGTGTATTGCATTTTAACATATCGATTTGAATGTTAAAAGGTTGTATTTAGAATTTGAATGAAAAAAGAGGGTTTTTAAGTCTTGCATTTTATTTTAAATTGCATTAGATATAATTAAATGTTGAAATTGGGTTTAAACCTGGTTGATGGATTTTTAAATGGTTCAAATTACGAACTTATATGTATTTTATATAAATAAAATGGATTTCAAATAAAAAACATATTTGATTTTAGTTGATTTCAAATAATCAAATGTTAGGTGGAGGATGACATATGGGTCTGGATAGTATGGATAGATTCTGGATTAGGTATTCTAGTCGCTAGATTTATTTGCTGGGCCAATGGCTCATTATGTGGATATTCATATTTTTCAGATAGTAAGTACGTTAATCAGGATGGAGAAACCAAGGCAAGGTAAAGTGCAATGAGGCATGAGAGTTTTGAGGTTGTGGAAAGTCACCTGACGTGACTGATTTGCATTTATTTGTTTTATTTACGTTTTTGCTAGAGTAGTTTGATGAGGATGATGTGATAATGATGACGTTGATATTTCAATTTATGAAATATATATTTTTGGTTGGATTGAACTGATGATGATATTTTAATTTAGGATGCCAGGTAGGATTGTGTGTCAAAGTTTCCACTTAGGGAACGTCTGTTAGTTGACCAGGTCGTTGTTGGTTTGAATTTCCCACCACAAGAATCCTAATTCGTCGGGATCCGGTTTGGGATCGGAATCGGGCACTGACATTGATTCATTGTACTCCTTTATTTTGGATGATTGCTATTCTTACCTTGTCCAAATGAGTACCTGCAAAATGAAAAAACTCCATAATTTGAAAATTCGGCCATGGGAATTGGCCTTGGTCGGTGATTGCCAGCTTGTGGCACATCATCCCCTCTCGGTTGTTGATGATTTGACATCAAACCCATTCAGACGTACCCCTTAACTTTTTTCACTTTTTTGGGGTCAAAAGAGAGGTCTTGATTACCTATGCCTACAAAATAGACACAAATGTGAGTTAAAACCCCAAGCCAAGGTGATGGATTGTTCCCCTTGGTGCTCCCTCAATTAGTCCATGATTTATTTTGAGGGTGCCCCTCATTAATGTATAGTCCCAATTCCTTCTCTATCAAAGTCTATGGCTACAACATTCAACAAAGTTAGTTTCCACAAGAAAATATATGTCAAATGCAAACTAATGGAATCATTACTCAACTCATCATTCACAACAATAAAGATGTATCTAGCCCAGCATATGATTCAGTGATGTTCCAAAGCTCAAAAGAAAAAAAAACAAATATTTGGGATTTGATGAGTAAAGAAATTAAGATCTCCTAGGGTTAAGGAACAACCTTCAACATTAAAATATATTTTGCCTTCATTTAAGTGTAAGAGGTATGAAAACAATCCAGAAGTTTTATCCGTGAAGCAATATAGTCCAAGGTAACAATAAAGTGCATGCGTAGGAAATCATTTCCAAATTCACTAACCACAAAACATTTCAATTCAAAAAGAGAAGTTAAGAAAACATAAAATAATGGAGTGCTATAATCAGGTTTCGTTGCGGTTTATATATAAATTTAATAATAATATTTTATTAAATAATAAAATATTGTTAAATAATAAAATATTATTATTTTTAATGAAAGGGAGAGAGAGAGAGAGAGAGAGAGAGAGAGAGAGAGAGAGAGAGGGTGGCCAGCCGAACTTTGTTCGGTGAGGTTTGGGTCTCGAAATGTCCGTCTCGAAGAGATCCACAACATTGGTAAAGGAAGTTTTTGACGTTAGTCGATTTGTCGAAAAATTTTTAGGGCTTTGCGGTCGATTTCGTCGCTCTAAAACCCCGTTTCAACAAGATTTTTGGATATAAATGTGTTTGAAACGTTGTTTTGAGTGCGATGCACTAGAAGTTTTGAGAAAGGATGGGTGGAGGTGGAAGAACGCCACCAACCGACATGGCGGTTGGGAGAAGCGGTGACTAGCTGGCAGGCCCTAGCTAGTGTGGGCCCAGGCCCTATACAGGCTAGCCCAGACCGGGTCGCCCCGAATCGACCCAGTTCTTGTTTTTTCAATTTTTTTCCTTCTCTTTTCTAGTTTTTAACATGGGTCTTCCCTGTTGTTTTCCTAGATGATTTTGCTGATTTAGATATGATTCCTGAGATTGCAGCTTCTATTGGGAAGAGGAGGAATGTAATGCCCCCGAACCCACTGTAACACCCGACATTTCGGCCAGGTGATTTTCTGACCATTTTAATTATCACCCTTTTATTTAACCTCTATGATTTAAATTTAATGTTAAGACAAATTTATTACAAGTGAGCAAAGCTAGGTTGGGTGGCAGATTTGTAATTAAGATCGATGGATTAAGTATAAATAGAAAAAGGAAACCTTAAATCTCATTTAAACCTCACTGTAGCCAACACCCCTTCTCTCGGCGATTTCTCCTCTCCCGAGCTCCTGCTCTCTGTTGCCGGTGTTCTCCCTCACCGACGACTGGTTTCAGCCTGCGTTTTCTCTGCGAGTTCGTACCCGAGGTATGCAATAGACAATGTAGCTACCTGTTAGTTTATCAGCTCTGTTTTCAGCTCAGCATTTGAACTTGGGATTTATCAATGGCCGTGTCGGTTTTAGGAACATTTTTTAGAATCCAGAGCGTTAGTAATGTCAAACCCGAATAGATTCTGGTTCATTTGAGTAAACTTAACTCA